>JABACO010000014.1:2292284-2399152 GCA_013339895.1 Ephydatia muelleri
TTCCTCCTCCTCCCCTCCTACTCCAATGTGTAGGTTGTCTTCTCTGTGGCCCAGCTCACTCTTCTGCTCACTCCTGATAATTACGAATTTGAGCTCACCATCATTCTGGGGTGGTGGCAGTGGTGGCCTATTTGTTCTACAACTAACGGCAAGTTCTCTCATTATGGAGTCCAACACTTTCCCTTCCAACCCATCATCCCTCCCTCTCCCTTCTTCACTCACACCTCACCATATGCTTTCAGATCCACTACAATAGTTTTGCTGGTTATTTGGTCATAGCCTGTACTGGACTGCTTCTGTTCTGTTACTATGCCTTCAAGGTCATTAGGTAACCAAATTCGGTGTAACCCTAAGTTTCAAGATGTGATTTGATTTGAAAACTGTGTACACACATTTCATACTCAGTGATGACACTAGTGTTGGGTAACATAATGGGATGGATGTAGGTTATGTGGTGATCTTGAGAGGGGGTGGGGTAGAAAGGGAAGGAGAAGGGATGGAGAAAAGTGGGTGGAGGAGAGAAGGTAGAGGGACTTTGTCTGCTTATTGTTGCTTTACATTTATGTTGGATGTTACAACACAGATTTGCCACCCAAAGTTGTCCGATTTGTTTTAAGCTGAAGAACTCCTTGAATGCAGAGTATAAATCATTGCAGTTCCTTCTGGAAACATGCACAAAGACCAGCAATGCAACATTGAATTCTGAAAGCGATCGATCAATCCAGTTTCAAAACCTTGTCATATTTGGTTGGTTTTCCACATTCCCTTTGGATTGCTTTTGCTGTGACTTCTTCCCATATTGCAGCTAGTGTGAACTTCATCACTACCATCATAGTGTTTGTCATCTACTTTGGTTTCTGGTGCCACCAGCCTGGAGACAAACTTGTGGATCACTGTGAGTTTGGAGCATATGGAGAGCAAACCTTGTAACTGACCAGTGTATTTCTTTGTCACAAGTTTCTGTAGTTTAAAAAGTATAAGACTTTAGACATTCCAAGAGGGTTAAAGCTAGAGCATCAGCACGTTGTTGTGTTTCTGCATGTTGTTGTTGCCCTTGGGTCAGCTCTATATGTTCTCTCACCCACAGTCAAGAACAATCCATCCATGATGGTGCGTGTCATGTGCTATGGCCGAGGGAAGGAAACCTTACATGAGCAGATCAAGAAGGCAACTGGTACAATATTTGGTTGCAGTGTTGAGAAGCCACGATGTCACCCCCTTGAATTTGATGAATGCAGTTCCTCGAACAGTTCTGTTTAAAATTTGGTACCAAATTGAAAAATACATTTAGTCGATATGAGCATCTGATGTGAAATTTAGTAATTTGTGTCCAAATCTCAAATATGAAGAACATACAAGGCTGAAATACTTCGCAACAGTTTTAAAAGGGTCTGCATCACCCACCCACACACCTCAGTCAATTAGGATGTGTGTTAGCCTTTGTGGTTAGTTAATCTTGGAGTTGCAAGACTATAGTGAAGGTATTACATTGTATGTACTTCTACTGTACCCTATACCACCTTGCATTAGTTGGATGATTTAGCACTTAATAGCACTCGGGAAGCTTACTTAGCAACTTGAAGTCATAGGTTGGCTGAGGCTAGCCATGAGAGCTACATATATGTATATGCAGGCACATGACAGTACAAATACAATGAGGTAAAAGTATATTAAGTGTCCGTATTTAGTAACACGTGTCTTTTAAGAGTAAGTAAGTAATGCAGTAGAATGCAACTTTATTTTTTTGTAGTGCTGAATAAGGAGTTGGAATAAGTTACCCACTCTTACTGGACCTGGAATTGGGTAATTTTAAAATGCATTTTTTTTTTAATGACAGAAACACTAATAGCATGCTGGCATGCACGACAAAAAGTTAATCCTCTGAATTTAAAGTGTCTGTTTTTAAAATCATGGTAAAATTGTGTAATAAATATCTGTTTTAATATTCGGATTGCATTGCAAGAAATTTCTGACATTGATGACGCATTGCTGACGCGATACCGCGCACATCAGTTCACGCGCCCATTGAAATGTATGGATATTTCTGTTCAGCACAAAAAAAAAAAAAAAAAAAGAAATGACAGAAATGAAATGCCGAGCAAGAAGCTACTGAAGGACATAATACACTATGGTTTATTACAAAAAATTCCAGGATCTATCTCATCCATAGACACCTGTACAAATCTGATAAAAATCAAGACCTTTGTATATTTTTTCTCAGGACGGGGGTAAATGCGCACTTAGATGTTAGCCAGATCATCTCCATTATTAATTCTCGCAATGATTTACGTAATGGATGTTTGAACATGCATGGCGAGTGCCTGGCACTGGGGGAAAAGCTTGCCTGAATCAGACTTACCCAGGTATGTTACAACTGAGGTTTTTAGATGTTGTACATGTGCGTAACAACCATAGCTTGACCCGCATACGTACCGGTACACGTTACTAGTGATATAGTAACGGGTGATGTTGAAATTTTGGCTATCCCTCCCAAAAATCTGTCTGCAAGCGATGGATGTTTTATTCAGTAGACCCAAGGTAAATGTAGGTACAAGGCTGACGCGCGAAGAGTCAGGATAATTGATTGAAGTTATTTTCATGCCTCGTAATAGATATTTATTCCTTTTCAGATGGAATAATTACTGAATCAATTCGGGATTGATTGATTTAACCCAAAGTGAGACATGCGACGAATCAGAAATGCGGGCAACTGTAATGATGTAATCTGGAGTACAGTCATGCGCATGAGCTGTTGCATTCGAGCACGCGGCCATTTCAAATATGATAAGCGGTCTGAGTAGGAGGAACATCGAGGAGTTGGCGGTGTTACCGTTTCCAATCTTCCTACTCTAATATCTATGCTGAGATCGACGAAAATGACAGTGGACGAAAGTTCTTATACAGAAAACTTGGACGTAAAGGATGATCGTATTAGTCGAACAACTAAATATTTCATACAATCACTCATAGTTTTGATTTTTTAAAACAACTGGTTGTTTGTATGATGCTCATACGAGACGTACGAATCAGAATTTCGTACTATACACACGATAACTTCAGAAATAACCTCAGCTCCTACTGAACAACGATGGACGCGTACGATTTATTTATTTTTTGCTGGGCATTGAAATGGTAGAACGGAATGGAGGAGAGACACAAAGGAAGAGGATGGAGGAAGTAGATCTAGAGATGCGACTACATATTTAGTGGAGGAGGAGGGACGATATGGGGGAAGGAATACTCTCATATAGCAACCAGTGGAATCACCACGGAGGCTACTCTTCGATGCAACGATTTGTTTGGGAGTCAGTATGATCAGGGTAGCGACATTCCCCCACCAGTGAGCAAGCTGGCATCGTTCCCTTCGACAAATTATTTCACAGCTTCACGCACGCGCAATGCTGTCGCTCATTTTTAATAACAGTTTTGTGACGTCATGTCAAACAGCGAGCGTTCAGTTATAAGTTATTGACCAACAATCGGCGCCACTTTATCGGCGTATTTTAACATATGGTATGCATACAGACTAACTCACTAACTGTATATGACCTCACTGATATGGAGGGGGGGGGGGGGGGGGGGGGGGTACGGCCGGCTCCCTCTGCTGAAATTGTATTGGTCTAGCAGCTGTTACAATACTCAAAAGGCATGGGAAACTTTCTTTGTAGGTTGAAAATGTATGTATGACAGGAAAAAGTTATGAACGTCCAGCCTGCATGGATTTGTTAGGCTGGTTTTTAACAAAAACCCATCCTAATAGCGTAAAACCAATCCTGGGGTTGAACGTCCAGGGTGGGAATAGTGTGCAATCCATGTTGTTCTACCCTGGTTTCGTCGAACAAAACGCATGTTGAAGTATGAATATAATTATTACCTCAACATGGTTTTTGTTCGACAGAACCAGGGTAGAACCATATCTATTCCCACCCTGGACGCTCAATCCCAGGATGGGTTTGTGTTAAAAACCAGCCTAAAAATCCAGGCTGGACGTTTATAACTTTTCCCTGTGTATGTATGTGTGTTAATGTGTGTGTGTCTGTGTGTGTGTGTATGTGTCTGTCTGTCCGTCCTTCCGTACGTACAGACAGACATACATACATACATACAATGTATTTTGAACGAGACAAGAAATAATGGTTGTGGAATGTGGTACATGTACCATGATAATTTGAGTTAACGTTAGAGCTCTTTTAAAATGAATGCAAAAGTGGAGCACACATGCCAACCCATAGCCCATAGGCTGGTCTGACGTGAGAGCTGAGGTTGTATAAGCACTCAAGCTTCACGGAGTTTGGTGCTCATGCAATACTAAGTCTGTCGTCTTTCACTTCTGAGCAAATGCACATACATGCAGTAGATGCATTTATACTGTGGGGAACATCTCACAAAGCCAAACAGTGGCCACAAACTATTTCACAAGATAGGACTGAATAGAGACCATAGTGCAAGACTTTCTTTTTCTTTTAAATAATCTTGCTACATGTTTTTAATTGCCAAAATCACTTTGTAACAACAAGCACAGTAAGTACAAAATACACTCATGGTTCTAGATTCACAAGACCAATTTATACACTAAAATAGTTTGTACCAAATACAACTTCATTAAGCATTTATTGTCATTTTGGTAACTTGAATTTTTTCGCAACTTGATTCTATCAATTTTGATGCCACTCCTATCTCACCTAGAATGGCATTGCCATTTTCATCAGGCAGTTGAAGGATCTCATTGAGCATGTCTCCATCAACTGTTTCCTCATTAAATTGCTTGGTGTAATTATCCATCTTGTTTTGGCTAAGAAGTCTTGCACAAACGCCAAATCATGTGTGGTTGGGTACACTGGAGAGTACGCTTGAATAGAAACTGAATCTTGAAACAATGAAAATGACTGGAGATTCCCAATTCCTTAAATTCATCCTCTCCAAATGCCACCAGTATAGTTCCATCAATATTTGTACTCTTGAATGCTTCAATGTACTGGTCCATTTTGATACTGTGCAAGAAACCTACTACATCGTCCACAGTGTAACTATCAGCCAGTTCTTCAAGGGAACGCTTTTCTGTTGGTAGCATATCATGCATACCTTTATAATGAAGGTAAATATGATGTATAAATACATACCTTTGTGTACTGATTCCCTTTCATCACTGGCAGCAACAGCAGTGTCTGCATTGCCCCTCATTGGTCTGTCATGAACAGGAGACTCCTCATTAACCCTCATTGGTTTGTCATGAACAGCAGACTCCTTTTTGCCCCTGTCATTAATAGCCGATTTCTCATTACCCCTCCTTGGTGGATCTTGGGCAGCACTATCATCGTCCAAGACATCAAACTGTGATCTCTCATCCTCTCCTTCCTGTCCATCTCCACAGCCATACGTTCCCTTTCTTGGCTTGAACAAATATGTCCCTCCATTCCCAGAGAAGTCTCTGAAATGAGGCAGTCGCTTATCCCAGATGTCTCCAACAAACTCCTGCCACTCTTCCACTTCAACCTGCTCACAATCAGCAACACTGTTCTGAACTGTGGCAACTAGTCTGTGGAAAGTGCGAGTATAATTGTGTTTGACTGTGCGAGCCCCCCCCCCCTTTCCTGCCATGCAAAATAGCTATGACAAATCACTGCACATACACGTACCTTCTCAGTACAACCCTGAAGGCCACATAATGCTGCACATAAATCGTATCAGGGATGAATTTAGAAAGGGCATCGTTTTGAGAAATGAAATGGAAATCTTCCAGGGCCTTCTTCACTGGCATCTGCAGCAGCCAACACCAATGCTCACCATAAATGATTAAGCAATCTACTCACTTTAAGAGCCGCATCGATATTCTTGGTGAAGTAAGCCTCGGAACGAGCTATATTGTCTGTCAAATCCTTGAGCTCATCAAGCAGTTTGATCCTGTCTATAAAATACGGCACCAAAACCAAGCAGTACTTTGATTTAATGATGGTACATACCCACCCACCACTCATCTGACACCATAAAATGAGGTCTTTATTGGACTACCCCTATCTTCGAGTTTGCTACATTAACCATTGGCCCCACGCATAATTGTACACATAATTTTTGGCTGTCATAAACTTGACTTGCCTCCCTTCCATTTTGCAGGTATCTGGAGGATTGCATTCTGGTCATCTAGTGGCAGGTGGGTCTTCAGAGTGAAGGGAAGTGTGTGGAAGTCATACACGCCATCCTTCAGCCACTGAATGAACTTTTGGAGACACGAGAACACTATTACTGTTGGGAGGTTCTCAAGAAATGTCAGCTGCGGTCGTGACAGGGTGGGTGTGCTGGTTTGATCAAAAACAGGTGCATTGTGATGTATCGTGGACATAAACTGTCGAATGGTTTGTGACTTCACTGTCTTCTCCAACTGATCATTCCCCTGCAGCAATTATATGAGACATCAGGTGGTTACACTTAGATGCACCATAAGATGCTATTTCCCCAACCTTAATGGAGTTAACGAGATGGCCAAGCACATTTTTTATAGCTTGCACAGCCTCCAACAATGTCAGATAACTAGCTGAATGGAAATCAAACTCCATCTTCTTAGATGTCAAGTCATCACATTGGACCTGGCAATTATTGCGCAGAGTACCATGAAGTACATAACCAAAAGACAATAATACCTTGAAATGGTCTGGTAACTGATCTTTTAAGATGTCAATGTCACCACCAGAGCTGGCAACACTGCAAACAATAGGTTAAACATGGAGGACTTGTCATCTACCCACATTACTTACTCTACTGAATGTGCGGAAGAGTGCTGGGCCATGTTTCTGAACTTGAATTGTGTCCGGATAGCAGCAGCACTCTCCACAAGTGGCTTACCTGTAAGGTAGGTAGCTACCACATCCTCCTGGAGCAGGTGGAGGTCAAATTGGCAGGGTGTGTGCTGCTGCACCACACTGCCAGACACAGATGCCATAGGATTCTTCACTGGTTTAGGAGGGGCACCCTCTGGTACAAAGGCAGCTCTGTGTGGGGTATATCGACTGCGCACCATTTGCAAGAAATCATCAATCTCATGAAGGCTAGGGGTGGAGGACGGATAGCAGAGAATATGGTGAATGCACATGTACATGTAGCTTACTTTACCCAACACAGTATGTCATGATGCACATCCTCCTCCCTCCCCCACGCTAACATCCACACACCAGCTCTTCCTTCCCACAATACAGTGGCTCAAAGTGAATTCTGTTAGAGGAATCTTGGGAGGGTCTGAAGGTAGCAGATGGTACACAGATAGGCACTGGGACTTTGCCATGGTATACACGTCCTGAATGAAGTTGTTGTGGGTATTGACAATGTCAGCTATCACGATGTAGAGCCAATCATTTCCTTCCTTTTCCTCTGGTGTATATGGTGGTGAGGGACGTTGAACAGGAGAACACTCTTATATGCTCTGATGGCTAACCTGACAGGAAGTGAAGGAGGGGCAATTCGTCGACTATTTTGCATATCTTGCTGCTTCCACGATATGCTTCAGCACCAATGGTATGACCTATGGTCTCCACATAGGCATTGTAGCCCACTGGATGCATGATGTGCATGTAGGTGGAAGAGAGAGAGAGGAGAGAGATGAGGAGAGAGAGATAGAGAGCGAGAAGAGAGAGAGAGAGAGAGAGAAGAGAGAGAGAGAGAGAGAGAGAGAGGAGAGAGAGAGAGAGAGGAGAGAGAGAGAGAGAGAGAGAGAGAGAGAGAGAGAGAGAGGAGAGAGAGGAGAGAGAGGAGAGAGGGAGGGAGGGAGGGAGGGAGGGAGGGAGGGAGGGAAAGGGAGGGAGGGAGGGAGGGAGGGGAGGGAGGGAGGGAGAGAGAGGTAAAGGGGGTGAAGGGGGGGAAAAACATAAAAGAGAACAAGAGAACACCAGGATTTTTTGATTCCTAACCTTTTACCCTTTCATACATCCTTTCCACGTGTGTTCCATGCCTCTTTATAGCTTGCTTCACCACTTTGCCTATCTTCAGCTCAGCAGCTTTGTCATAGGATACGATGTAGGCCAACTGGGTGTGCAACCACAGGTAGAACTCCACCAGGTCGGGGAGGAGGAGCCCCCCAGCCTGGAGTTGAGGGCGCACCAAGACAAACTGTGTGAGAATGTACAGTTCTTCTCCCTGCTTCTGAAGGGATATGTCACCTGAGCTCAGAAGGTTGTGGATAAAATCCTTCTCCGTTGAAAAATGAGGGTACTGCTCATCTAGATATCTGGAATGTTTCAAATACGAGATTAAGATTGCAACTGCCTATAGCTAGCACTAGATACAAGGAATAAATCAGCCAAAACCTAACAATTTACTTGCAGTGACAAAATATTTGCAATCTGATTTTCTCTTTTTTAGTGTAAACAACTCAGTCAAGCACCCCAAACATATTGACCTTTTTATTTAATGCATTATGAAACATCATTACATACAAATTTGAACTAATGCCTAAAAGGAATACCAAAAATACGCTTCCTACGTAACTTGTTAATATACCAGTAGAATACAATCCAAAAATCTGATCAGAAATGCCAATAAGCCATTTGACAAGGCCTGTATTACTATCTTGGCGCTGTTGTCAGCTTGAATATGACAAGAAATATTTATTATGCATGAAGTTGAGCTGTCATTGGCTAGTTTGCATCTATTATTGCTGCTACAAAAGAAAGCCATACAGTATGTGCTCTGTTGGCTTTGTACAGGAACTACAGTTTAGAAAAAGCACTATTATGTCGCAAGGTCTTCATTTCATCTTCCACCTAACTTCTTTCCTCAACTATGGTATTCACTTTGTCTGCTTTGCCAGTAACAGAGCATGGCCATTGAAGTGAACCTTTTAAATGTTTCCCTCTAAGTACTTATAGCTGTTCTGTCCATAATAGCTTTGTTTGCTGATTGCACTTTAAAACATCAGTACAAAAAATTGCTTTGTACTAACACTGGTCAATCATTACCTGATGCTGGAAAAGACAGGATTTTCCCTCTCACTGAACTGAAAGATGTGTGTGTCACAACAAGAACATAATATTGAGAAGGCACTTTAAATCAGAAATCTAATTGAATACATTTTTACAACAAAAAATAATAAACACACATTTGGGAATTCCATACGATTATAAAAAATATTTTCCTCTGATAGAGATAAATATATATCCACATGGGGGTGGCAAAAAAATATTTCTTAAACACCCATAAAGGGTACCCACCACCCTATGCCCTCTTTCACACCAAGCATAACTACATTTAAGATTCTAGGAAACCTCTTAGTAATCAATATGTAATGACATATCACCACATTACTACTTTCTCACACCACTTCCTCAGCTATGCATGCTTCAGGTATGCGTTATATGTGGGTAGCAGCGAGGCCTGTCTATGGTGGCCTAGGCCCTGCAAACTGAGATCAGCATAATAGTAATAGTAATAATAATACTCACTCCTGAAGTAATGAATGGATCATAACAATTTCGGTATATGTGGAGAGTATGGCATGCATGAATGTGACATGATAATGAGGGGAGGAGAGCTTCAATGCTGTTGACAGATTTTCTTTCCAAGGGGGGCAGGGGGGGGGGGGGGGGGAACAGAAGAATTAATATGTTGATGTAAGTTCACTGTAAATGATTGTAGATGTGCATATCCTGAAAAATATAATATTAACAAAACGCATGTCTCTCAAAAATGTCCCCTCCCCTATCTGCCCCCTCATGTGACCTACCATCAATTCTACCCTGGCTACACTATTGGTCCCTTGCACGACTGACCATAGCAAGCACTTTGAACTAGTCTGAAACTGAATGCACAGACAACAAGCATATTTTTGTATATTATTATTGTATTATTTTTATTATTGGGAATATCAGTTGTATAACAAAATGGATATAGTGCAAAGTGTTGACAGACTAGCCTCATCCCCAATTGCTCAAACATGAAAGGAAGTTGGATTAAAGGCAGCTGTGTATGAGGGAAAAGGCACATCTGGCAAATACCCCTGACAGTCAACCTCTGGTTCTGCTCTACACTGGCAACGACAACCGACTCTGCACTAGCAACTGGTTCATCAGTAGAAGTAAATGTTGCAGTGCTCTGCTGCCTTATTACTGATGGCTGTGGTTGCTGCAGTTGCTGCTGATTCATCACTACAGTCTCCCTTTTGCAAGAACCAGAGTCATAGTGCCGTCTTACTTGATTGCTGTTTAACTAGTACCTATCGCAATCCATTGCTAACCAATTATGAAAAACCAAAACAGGGGTTAAAACGTTTACTACATTGCTGTCGATTGTGCAATTATCTAGTAATTATGTGTGGGGTCTCAGTGGAGTCCTTTGGTGTGAGGGAGATTAATGCAACTTCCATGTAAATCTGAAGTGAAACAAAAAACAACTAAAACACGTAATGTTATTTTAGCAAGGGGTAACCACCCATCTTTTTTTAAACTCTTTGAAAGCCAAGTGCATATATACATGCATGCTCACAAAACGAGAAACATCTGCCTCACCATTCATGCAGTGCGATGTGTTACATTGCGTTGATCAAAATCACTTTGAATATGCATGCAAGTGCAATACTAACATGCATGTAACCCCAAAGTCATACTAATGTTTGAACATATGTGGTCCAGGTGTAATAAACATATTTTGCGTGTCCATTATAACCTGTTGAGCATCAACCCATAACGCGAACTTGCAAAAGGGGGGAGTGAACTGGCATGATATACTACACTGATCTGGGTTACGCATTCTTGTTCTTGGAGTATTGGAGTCATGCATTAGTGAAATTGACTGAATAATGCGGTTCTTTACCCAGTGTGAGAAGAAGCATAATTACTTTGTACATGAACTTATAAGATTACAATTGCAGCAAGCAATTGCATCATAGAGTTGTGTCTAATCAACAAATTCTTGCACGCAATATCTAACTAATCCACGAATGGTGTCACGGTTGTGTGTGCATACATGCATATAAAAGGAGATGACTTCACTGCAATGCTCCAAAGCAGGGTCTAATACACTACCTTTAGCTCCCCATGAAACTGTTTTAGACAGGATATGTCTTGACAAACTGATGTTAACAGGTCAGTAAACTCTCGAGAACTCTTGAGATGTTTAAGGAGGTGTAAGGCAAGAACAAGGGCATGATCCTTGCAGGCCACTCCTTTCATCGTAGGATCATCCAGAATAGAATTGACCTCCTCTATCATTCTATGAAGCTGCTTCTTTTTTATAGGGTCAGATGAGATGAGATCAATTGCCACTTGCTTCACTATGACTTGCATCACAGCCTGTAGCTCAATGTAGAGAAGTATCTTCTCCTCATTTGTTTTAGTGGATGAACTGTGCAGCTACATGCATATGGTTTGTTCCGTATGTGTATGTGAGTGGGTGAGCATGTGCATGTGTGTGCATTCGATATGTATGAGAGGATGCATAAGTGTGTATACTACAGACAACGGGCAAGCTCGTCATAGTTATGTACCTGATTTTGTATGGCTACATGCATGCATAGAAGTGCTGGTAAGTCTTGCGCCTTGTCAACGAGATGTTCCATTCAGTTTCAGGAAGTAGAGATGAGCCAGCGGCTGCTGCATACGTGCACTCTGTGTGGTAAATAAAGGTGTACACTGAAAATGGAATTGATTGTTAATGTATCTTTCAAATTCAATCAACCACGATTCTCCACTTGAACAAATAAAGGTGTGTGGTGTGTTCATGCTTGCGAGTGCAAGGATGTTGCTAGGCAGGAATAATAAGAAATGAACCTCCTCGTACATGTATTAAGAGAAGGAGAAAGTATCACAATCAGTCTTGAAAAAGTAAATGAGCATTTTCTATTGGTAATCTACTCACAATAGCGGTGGACTGCTGGTAGAATGTAGGGATGTAGTCAGTGGGATCTCCAAGATCAGGTGTAGACATCAAGACCTCACCCAGAAGGGAGCGACGCTGCATTTGGAAATACCACATTATCATTGCACACACAGTGCACAGAAAAAATTTCACACTACAGAAAATTGATCAATGAGTAAAACTATACAAGTATGTGTAATTCAATTATTAATTAATGATAATACAACTTAAAATCATTATCACACAAAAAAGTGATATTCATATACCCAACCTATGGATCTCTTTCCTCCAGATTCCCAAAGAAGAACACCAGTATGATTTTCCATTTTTATTTCCAGCACAATCGTTTACTCACCTCGTCATTATAAAATGCTAATGGAGCTTGTGAAGATGTGGTGCCACCACCACTCTGTTCACCCAGGATGCGAGAGAGATATAACTTGAATATGTGAATGGACATCTGAACATTTGCATGACAACCTAGTCTGAGACACCTCTAGGTCCAGTTGACCACCACTGCCAATTTCTGTCCCCTTTGTCAGCCACTGTTTCTGACTGTTGGCATAAGCAAGGAACCATCGGCAGTCATCAGAGCTGCAATTTGTACTGTTGGCTGGGATAAAATGATTGAATATTCTCTCAGGTGAACCTGTGGACCTTAATATCATCTTCTGAGGGTGTGGCCTTGAAGCACTTCCTTGCGACATCATACACCTCTGCAAGTTGGGGGCACCCGTTGTTTAACTGAAAATCAAATTTAAGATTTACATCCTTGCACCCACGTCAGAAAAGAACTACAGTACTATTGTATGTGTAGGTACAAACCCAGTTATTATGTATCATTGTCATGGCACTTATAAGAATTCTAGATAGTTCCAGAACATTTCTACTTGTTATTTAACACCCTTACCCACGTGTTCGATGTAGTTATGTGTAATTGCCATTCATTTAAATTCTGAGTTCTGAGAAACATGACATTATGCACCCACAAAAGCATGCATGTGCACACCATTCGTATCATAGTCACACATCCACACATCCATACGTTAACAAAATGTACTGCACACATACTATATGCACATATACGACGTGTAGATATGCACATATCCCATACCTCTCCACTAATCTTGAAGTGCGTAGTGAACAAGGTACGGAACACATTCTGCCCCATAGTAAGCACCTCTCCATCACAGTCTGGCTTGCACTGGAGGACGAAAAAGGTGGTCTGCATCAAGTTGAACTGGGCCCTGGCCAGCTCCATCTCAGCAGAGCCGTCCAGACCTGCACTGATGCTGTCAGCAAGAGAACGGAGGGTGGTGATGTCCAGGTAAGCCCTGCACCACTGCTTTAGCTGTTCAAGAGCCTCAGCCTGGGGTAAGTCCCCATACATGCAGCCAAGTAGGGTGTTAAATAGAGCAGTGATGACAAAGGTGCTCAATGGCTGTATGCTGAGAGCACTTTCTGACAGTGTGATGGAATACATGAACTGCTTCGTAGAAGAGGACAGTGGGAGAGATAGTATGTTGGAAGAAACTGGTTTGATCTTTTCCACCATCTGGGCAAGCGAACGAAGGATAGTTGCCATTTTGGCAAAGTCCAGCTGGTTCACTGCAGCATAGGCATGGAGATAAACGATCTTCTCAGTGATGTCCAATGTGCTAAGGTTGCTAAACGCCTTCTGCACAATCTGCTTTTCTATGGATTCTAAGCTCGTAAGGTGAAGTTTGGAGAAGATAAAGTTACTGAAGTAGCTAGTCCACAACTCAGGATTTCGAATAATTGCTTGCACACAGGTGAAGACACAATCCTTCCAAGTAGCCTGTGACAAGAAAGTAGTTGCATGTAAGATAGATACAAGTGTTGAACACATTACTATTCTCACCCCTTCCCTCTTTTTGATGCAACACAGCATCCTCTTTTGCAGGGTAGTGAACTCTATCTGCATGCCATGAGGTTGGCTGCTGGGTGTCATGGTCCCAAGGATATCTGCACTTTCATTTGCATCCCTCCTGCATTGCTCAACCAGTTGGTCCATGTGGTGCATCATCAAGTGAAAGAAGGGGAACACAGGTACATATCCTGGATTGCAAGGGGGCTGGAGGTTGTTGCTGAGCACCTTCAGCTGTGCCAAGGGAGGCACTGGGGACAAAGCCAACAGGTCCCTGAAAAGGGCATCCACCATAGCAGATTCACCGTTTACAAATAGGCTATCAAAGTTGCAGTTCTCGTTCATCCTGGATACCATGACAACCACAAAATCCATGAACGTGGCCTTGAAAGCTGCCTGGATGGTATCAGTGATGTTTAGAGTGGACTGCTGCTGGTGGGAGAGGCTTGCCGCCTGCTCCAAATACCTGGTCATCACACTGGGCTGCCAGTAAGACCTGAACTGCTGGATAATAACTCCTCCAACACCCTTTGTGATCAGCAGCTTACGCAGGAGTTTGTCCGTCTCAGAGATGTTGAAATGGCCATTGAAAGGACATACTCCATGGGAACTGAAGCGTGATAATATGACTGGAATGGCTTCCTCAAGAAGGCCCTCTGCTGTCTGAACCATGGTAACGCCTTCCACTTTGGCATTGGCATAGTGAGGGATGCAGCAATGGTTGAACCATTCCTCCACATCAATGACTCTAATGCCAATGTGGTGACCTATGGTGTCCAGGTAGTAGTGGTCCCATCCACGTAGGTAAAGTGTCGGGTAGCAGGGATTGAGGAAGTTGTGGGGAGGGAAGTGTAGGAGGAGCACAAACAGTTTGGGCAATTGGGAACACTGGTTTTGATTCTCTGCCTCCTCTATCATTATGCGAAGATGGTTGACCACGGGCACAGTCACCTCAGCCATGTTGGCAATCAAGAGGAGAACTTGGACACTTTTGGACACAACAAAGGTCTTGAGTTGCTCCTCAATGATGTTCTGTGGCTTGTTGGACAGTCTGTGCACCACAACAGTGGCCAAGTCATCAAGCACAAGATCCCTGATAGCCTCATGGGCCAACTCCAAGCCTCCAGAATAGGATGATGGAAGCTTGTTTACCAGAGAAGAAGTTCGTGTGTAGCAGAGAAGCTTGGTAGGGCAGTACCTAGAATAGCATACCAGCAGCCATCAAAAGATAAACAATGCAATAGGATTACACAATCCACTTACACTGTGGTGTGTTTCAACGTAGCAAGGTGATCACTGATCAGCACCTTCAGGGAGAAGTGGGATTGGTGCTCTAGGTAGTTGACGAGGTAAGAGGAGTCCATCTTCTTCCTGTGGACGATGAGTGCCTCTGGGGTCATGAGCTGCATGAGGCGCTTGCATAGATGCCTGACCAGCCACTGGACACCCAGGGCCACCATCATGCAACCCTCCTGGGGACAGTCCCACGTTGGGAACGTTGCCCCCCTGGGGGGAGGGTGCTTCATGCAGCTTCTCCATGGCCTCAGCCACTCCCTGTACCACCCCTTGGGGGGTGATGTTCTGAAGCAGACCGTGGAACTCTGGGTCACTACACACCAAGTTGGAAACATGTTCAGCATCCAGTTTGAGCTCCTCCAATGAGCACTGCAGGTAGGCAGGAAACAATAAAAGATTGATGTACTGTACACATCCACACCCATACACAAACATAAATAAAGACACAAACACATACGCAACGCAAAGCATAAAGTATACAAAATGATACAGATACACACCAACACTCACATACATGCACACACACAGATATACACACATGCACACACACAGATATACACACATGCACACACACAGATATACACACATGCACACACACACAGAATGCACAACACACACACAGATATACACACATAGACACACTGAACACACCCCATACACAACTTACACTACAGCACAAATGAATACACCATGTCAAAATAGATTTGGAACATGCATGCATCACACTGAGAACAAGTAAGAAAATTATCATTGCACAAATACACAACTAACATGCTTACATCAAGAATGTGGAACCCTGCAGTGGTTCTAAAAGCATGGATCAGTTTCTGTAGACAGACCACCTCATTGGCATAGCCACCCTCTGGGTCATCCTTCGGTTTGTAGGGCTGATAGGAGTGTCTTGCAGCAGGCAGCATGGATAGCAGCAGAGAGTCTATGGTTTCCTTCTTCAGTCCATACAAACTCTCCTTCCTTCTAACTGTTTCAACAAAGTCATTGACCTGAGTGACAGTAAGTCAGCAAGCTATATGTGATGTGCAATTGGGCAGCACATCTGCATCTGTACAAACACTGATGTTTATATAGCATTCAGCTTTCACACAACTTATTTGCCTTTGTAAGTTGACAATTTTAACCCTCACCCAACACACCAGTGTCACCATGCTCAATGGCTCACCTTCTCCCTCACTGTACATATGATGACAGCCATGCATGGAGGCAAGATGCCCAGGGCAGCATCAAGAAGGGTGTGGTGAGTCAGACGGTACTTCTCAAAGCGGTTCAGGAATGGGGCCGGTGTGTTCTTCACCTCAGACTGCTTCACTACCACCACACACTGAAACTCAGGGTGCACCCTGCAGGGCTTGGAGTGGGCACCTATGGCTATGTTGGCATAGTAACGTGGTCCATGAACATCATCAATCCTGCGGAACCTCAGGTTGAACAGGTCATAGAAGCTCTCGTGAATATCGTCAGTTTGTGCCATTACGACTGTGTGTCCCTTAAAGGCAGAGTGACGAATGGCTGCTATGGTGTTGATCTAGTGTGTGTGGTAGGGAGAGTAGGGTTGGAGTGTAAATGGTAATAATGATTGTGTGCTTAAATATACTAACCTTTTGCAGGTGAGTGTCTCCAGAGAAGTCACTACACATAAATACATGTGTCTTTTTCCTATCCAGGACACCAAATGTAAACAGAAGCCTCACTAGTGAATCATCCTCTGATGGGTCAACGATTAACTTGTATCTGACTTCATTTTCATTACAATTGGCCTTGTTTGGTCTATCTGCGAGGCTGTCATGCAAGATATCAAGAATCTGCCTCTGTGCAACACGATCTAAACGAGCACCAAGCTGACAAGAGAGCAGGGGAGAAGGCATACATTACACAGGGAATACACAGTTGGTATGGTAGCTCACTGTAATTAGGAATTGCTCACAAATGTGTTCAAATTTATCAGAACCGTTTAAATTTCTTTCCAAAGCTTCCAGCACAACCTGGGCGTTAAGTGTGTTATGACGTTTCCTCCTCAAGTAGTTCACTAAGTGAATGAAATCTCGCAGACCAAAAAAATGCTTAAACTCTTCCTGTTCCATCAAATCTAGGTAAGGCCTGCACAACTTTGTAATTGTGCTAAGATCATATTCAAGTTCAGGTGGAGGGTTATCAGGGTCTGAGCACAAGCATCCCTTAGCTAGTGTTTCAAGGTCATCAACCAAACTCTCCGGCCTGAAGAGGCTAATGGCACGGTTGGTCTTTGCTGCATCGAGGACATGATTTGTAATGGCAACAAAGGAGACCTCTGGATTGTCTAAGTAGTAGTGGAGGACCTTCAGTGACTCGTGACTCTCCTCTGGAAGGCCAGCCTCATCCATGAACACCACACAGTTGATGGACAGAGAGTTCTTTAAGTGAGATTTCTGACGATTAATGGCACGAGAGAAAACAGTTTTTATTTCATTGGATGTGGTACGTCTGGAACACTGGTAGTAGTGTGGGTCAATAGAGGGAAACTTGTCTGCGTGTCTGAACAATGGCATTTTGGACTCCTGACCCTTTAGATTAGCAACAGTTATGTTGAAGGACAGGGTCTTTGAGGACCCTGGGGCACCCACAATGATCAGGGGTATTCGTGTGACTGTGCAGATGATAGTTGCAAAAATGTTTTCTTTCAGGGCCTGGGTCTTGGCAATGCCCTGTGGAAGTTCCACCTGGTTAATGTACCAGTCCAGCTCACTATTAAAAGCTTGAGAAAATGTGACTCCATTCAAGATTGTCTGTCGTGTGTCCATTAGATCTCTGTAGGCTTCACGGAACTCAGTGTTCAGACGCATGTAATAGACTATACCGAGAGCTACTAGCACTGCTCTGCGAAAATAGTCCATGTGATCCCCATACGGCTTGTTCGTCGTGTATCCCTTCATGAGCCACGCATGCAGAGTGAACACTCTCTGGATGTCTCTCTGGCTCACACAGCTGTGAGATGCATTTTTGGCTTCATCTGGGTTAATGCCATGGGACTTCAGCAGCTGTTCTGCAAAGTCTCTCATGGCCTTCTGACTCTCTACAATGAGCTCAGTGAAGCAGGCTATCTCCGGATGGACATGGTTTGGTGAAGCATCTTCATCTTGGCATCGATGTAGTCACTCTCTTGCACACTGTCCAGAGAGCCATAGTCCCACATGACCAACTGCAGGGTTGGATGGAGTGGGCGGACGTAGTAAGATCCTCTCAGCCATCTGTCCTGTTTGTGCGATGCCAGACTGTTGCCACGGTGAGGATTGCAGGCCGCCACAACAAACATGTTCTCCGGTATAGGCTGAATAGGAAAATGGTCACTGGAAATGAAGGACGACCTCTGGAATGAATTATGGCTCACCTCTCCATCCAATGTCCTATCCACAATGAATTCTTTGAGAAGCCCAAGACAGGAAGAAGTGTTCACCTCATCCAGAAACACCTGATTGTTGCCAGATACAATGGGTGGAATAGCACTCTAAACAGGTGGCTTACAGTAACAAAAGGGGTCCTCTTAAGCCCCAACTGCTGGAGGTTTCTGGCGTGATCAAAAGCAGGTTTCAGAAATTCTTGTATTTCAAGTGGAGTCAGGGCTGGGGTGTTCAGTAAACATACAAATACATGTAATTAATAGCCTTCTCTAGAGATCTATGGGGGTGGTGGGCCTGATTAAAACAAGGAAAATGGCATTACATATAGTATCACTTGAAAATCACCCTGCTCAATCATCATCAGGGCCCACACTAGTGACTCTGTGGGTGTGGTTTTGATCAAACATAAATGCAAAATAAATAAACCAAGTGATCAAGTGTTGCTTCCTCCATATGTCCATTGGCATAAATGCACAATCCATGCACAATGCAATTTTCGTGAAACAAACGATGAAAATTTCAATGTCCTTTCTTTCTCTTTATCCTATTATTATGCATACTGGTTTGAGTATTATTCCTAAACTTATTATAAACTTCTCCATTAAAAGAGTGATATGAATAATGTGTCTCGAGTTACAAACATTGTATGACGATGAAGATGCACTACTATGTTTCAATAAAAACGGAAACGCAAAACATGGAAATGACTTTGGACAGCAACTTTAAAGCTTGGCATGCATTATTTATGAAGTCAAAGATGTCAGAACTGAACAAAAAAAAAAACTGTGCCCAGTTTGTGAATCTAATCCTTGTCTTAACTCTTTCATGAACAACAGTACAATATTGCGCTGTAGCTGCTACAGCAAAGCTGCCACTTTTTATCTACCCATGAATGGTTTGGAGTCAGCAACACATTGTTCAGAGGAAAAGACTATGTTCTTGTCAAATCTGCTTACAAAGAACTTTTTTCCCAAAACGCTTATTCCTCACAATACCACAATAATGCCAACACCCTCAAAACTGGAAATCATAATACTTAATGCTCTTGATGATTACAACTTCAGTTAACTGAAGCTGTGATCATGAAGATGAAGAACATTAAATTAGTATAATCTTCAGTTTCGAGGGCATTGGTAATAATTGCAGCAACATATCCTCTGAACAATGTGTTGGCTCCAAAAACATTAATGTTAAATAAAGCAGCTTTTGTATAGCAGCTGCCGTAGAATATTGCACTGTCACCCGCAAAAGAATTGAACTAAAGCAAAATTAATATACCCTTCTGTTTAAGTTTAAGAATGTGATACTATGGCCAAAGATCTGAACTTAATTGAATTCATATCATTGTGGCTGCCTCCGGATGCCGCATGGCTTGGTTGTGGGGGCCTACAGATGTGCTATCAAATTCCTTATCTCTAAGCAAGAATGGTGTATTGGCAATTTTCAACTTCTATTAGAATCAGTGCATTTGCATATTAGAACTAGTTGGTTGTATCATCCTATCAAACCACAATATAAGAGGACTGTACCTTGTTCCTGTTATTTTTAAAACTCAATTCTACATCTGAATCACTAGTTATATTGTACTATGTACAGCAGGTTTGAGGATACACTGAAACCAGTATGCACATATTTACAGGCAGCTAGCCCACAGACAATAATTTGTTGCTCACATTTGAACGTACCCATACAATAATGACAGCTATATTAAAATCACCTGCATGGATATTGAGCTTGAGAAATGTTGATTTTAGCTGAGCATAGTAGACAGCTTGCAGTAGTTTTGCTGTGACCTACATATGGTATAGTTTGTGCAGTGTTATCAGACATCAAATGTGGATGTTGGACCATCCAGGGGTTACATTCACCACACAACAGTGGGGTATATGTTCAAACTATTAAATTCCCATGGCTATATCACCACACAAAAGGATAAAGAAACAGAAAATGATTAATCCATTTGCCGTTTGCTTATTACATCAAATAAAGCACAATCAACTGTGCCATTTTCATGGATATCACAGGTCTCACAATTTTACCCTCCCACTCAGGAATTATAAATGTGGAGGATCCCGAATTTTGTGAATGGAGTCTAGTAAATATATTCACCAGCCCCTTGTGTGACTGCAAGTGCAGCTACATGTAGCGCACCCAAAGCACAAGCTGCTTTTTTACTTTGGTATTTTAGACTTGAACAACAACCAACGTTTTGACTTGCAATCACCTACAACTCACTTAATACTGGGGAATAGATATCTACCAACTATGTCAAATATAAGTATAACAGCCCAAACAAGGCTTAATACAAATGCATACCTATATGATATAGGATGCAGAAACAAATGTAATCGCCCAATATTCGGAGAAAGGATTAATAACTATGAGTTTGCGTGGATAACAATGAAAAAACCTTTCAACTACAGCTTCCGGAATCAGCTACATCTCTTTGCATTACATAGTTGCATCAGTGTCCCAACTATTTAATCTCTTGTAACCCGTAGTGCATTGTAGAGATGTCTTCAGATGAAGCACTCCTAAACAAGTTGATGATGAGAAGCAAGACGAACTTTTCTAAAAGACTCAGGCTTGTTTCTTCATTGGATAAAGCCATGTAGACAATCGCATCAGAAGAAGCAGGAAAGAGTTTAAAGAATTACATTTTACACTGCTGTGATTCCTGCTGCTCAGTGTGATGCTATCTGGATCAGCTAGGGGAAGGTCGGGCAACGCAGACATGCTAAGGTTAAACCATTGTACTGTTCAAACTATAAATAATTTGTGAACATTTTCTATGTAGACTAATCATTACGTGTTATGATTCAACATGGTTAATAATTTTTGTAAAGCACATTGTATTTATTGGATTAATTTTTACAACAGGATCAATTTCGACTTTTTTAGATTTGAACAGGCAAAGTGAAAAGCTACTAATATGGCACTTTGACGTATCTCGGCATCTTAAATGTTATTCCATGTTATGTGGCATTCATTTGTGTGCCGTGTGTTTATTGTCTTTTTAATTATTGATTCACGAGTCATGACGAGAGTCATCGGCTTTTGCTCACCCCTTCTGGCTGCAAGTGACCATTGCGTTGCTACACGTTCTTTGAGCTGTTTGCCTACGGCAATAAATACATACATACGCAGAGCATGTACCCAGCTAGCTAAATTTAAAGGCCTGTACAGTAAAGGATTCTGTACATGTACACTGAAACCAAAGCAGATAAGGAATTACCACACAATGAATTTCAATTACCTACAAAGAGTTTTTCATACAATTCACTTGGGTGGGTGGGCTTAAGTGGTTTGTTTAGGGAATGTTTAATGTTCTGATGAAGGGCAAATGGTTACAATGTTCTAATATCCCTTAGGGATATAGGTCAAACCTTGCCACCTTCCTATAATCCTCCATCTAAACTAACCCTTTACCCAAACCAGATTGTTCCCAAGTGATATGGTTCCAGGTACTATATACATTATATATATAGGGTGTTCGTGGGGAAAGTACTCATTCAGTCAGTCACATAGCCCGCTATCTACGACCTGAATTTTGCTGACCCACCCAGCACTCCACAAGTGCATTGAATTGTACAAAGTACACTGATTTTCCTGTCAGACATCTATGGCAGGGCGAACATCCTTCGGCCTTCTACCCTGACCTAATCACCCAAGCCACTGACCTGCAGTCGTGTGTGGCATATCTGGTCAAACCAAGGTGTGACTCAACGTTACCCTTGGTTCCAGGTCAGTTCAGCGTTTGAGGCCAACCACTCTCCATGACCTCGTCATGGTAGTGGCAAGTCTGGTCGCATCCAAGAGTAGCCTGCGCTACCCTTGGTCCCAGGCCAGCTCGACAGGAGGGCTTGCACCCCCTGTGATATGCCCGACCGGTTCAGCCTGACCCCCTTATGGGCAAACCAGTTAACCAGCTTACACATGTAGAATGGAAGCATGGGGCAAAGGCTTTCATGCATGACAATGGACAGTGTTTCTGTCCAGGAAGGAGCATTCATGCAGCATTAACATAACCATAATGGTCATCATACACCCAAGCACACACACACACACACACACACACACACACACACACACACACACACACACACACACACACGCACACACACGCACGCACACACACACACACACACACACACCATACATGTGCAACCCAATGCACACACCCCATACACACACCTCGTAAACACACCCCGTCATACACACACACACACACCATACAGATACAATACATGTGCATACATACACAAACACACATACACACACAGATGAATCACTCTATTATGGCAAATAATTTAAAATCCATGCAAATCTTAAAATAGACCGACAGCGTGATGAAGACCACTGAAACATGGGACATGGAGTTGGATGGCTTTTCCTAAATTACATGCTAAATGCAACAGGCACAAAACGACTTAGAACACAAAGTCTAGCCTTTAGCACATGTAGATAATTAATTGTGCATACCAATGGATGGGCTTTGATTCAAGAGAGAGAGTTGCATAGAGAAATAGTCGAAGTCATTTTTAGATCATACAGTCAGTATCGAAAGATTTTTACCCCACACAGGGTATCAAACATACAGAAAGCATACAAATGCACACACACACACACACATAGACACACATATACACTGACACACATGCTCACACACACACACTGACACACATGCTGACACACATGTTTACACACTTCACACACACACATACACACACACACATACACACACACACACAAGAGAAGCACTTGGACACTATCTATCAATCAAGTGTGCATGGCAATGGATGGTGGACATTTGGATCCTAGAGTGGATTTTTACCACACACAGGTTCATACAGGGTATAACACAGGGTATAACACAGGGTGGGTCATTTCATGTCAAGTCAAACAACATATGCACCTCATGTTTCTAATTTGGCTCAATTTTTCCATATATATTGGTCTTCATATGAGTTCACATTTCCCAATTTTGTATGTTCATAACCTTAATGGTTGTAGGATAACGCAACATTGAATA
This sequence comes from Ephydatia muelleri, assembly GCA_013339895.1. NCBI lineage: Eukaryota > Metazoa > Porifera > Demospongiae > Spongillida > Spongillidae > Ephydatia > Ephydatia muelleri. The sequence continues at coordinate 2,315,725 of JABACO010000014.1, forward strand.
ATTAATTAGTTTGCTGATAAGCTCAACTTTGCAATGCAATAACTTGATCCTCACTACGAGTACAGTTACATGTTGGGTATCAAATCAGAGGTCATGATACCTAGAATCAATGTATGATAAGCATTTTGGTGGGAAATGAAAGGGTTAAACAGACAATGGTTCCACAGCACTGATTACATAATTACTGTATGAAGAAGGTTGATAATCATCAAATAAATTTAACCACATTAAGTGGAAACCTAAGCTACACCTTTCTAAAAATAAAATTGTTGATTATCAATAACCCCTGCTCTCTGTGAATTGTTTTATGCTTGGCAGCCATTTTGGGTTGATGTAACAGAGAGTAGGTTATATAACAATTTAACCACAGTTGTCATAACCAATTTAACAACAGTACCAAGGTTGTTAAATTGGTTTTGATAACGGTGGTTATATTGTAACGCCTCTCTGTTATATCAACCCAAAATGGCTGCCAAGCATAAAACAATTCACTGAGAGCAGGGGTTATTGATAATCAACATTTTTGTTTTGTAGAAAGGTGTAGCTTAGGTTTCCACTTAATGTGGTTAAATTTATTTGATGATTATCAACCTTCTTCATACAGTAATTATGTAATCGTGCTGTGGAACCATTGTCTGTTTAACCCTTTCATTTCCCACCAAAATGCTTATCATACATTGATTCTAGGTATCATGACCTCTGATTTGATACCCAACATGTAACTGTACTCGTAGTAACACACAGACAGAAACACACGGAGACACACACATGGCACACACACACAGACATACAGACAAAAACACATGGACACACACACAGATACACACACGAACAAACTGACATGCACACGCACACTGACACACACAGAAACATGTGAACACTCACGTATCAATTAAGCCTGCATGGCAATGGATTAGTAGTGTGGGTTCAAAGTGGGGGAATTGCATAGAGGGTACGCACACACACACACACACACACACACACACACACACACACACACACACACACACACACACCACACACACACACACACACACACACACATACACATAACCCCACACACTGAATCATTTCTTACCACTGTACAATGGCCTCAGAGCTAGACCAAGATGAAAACCACCATTTAGGACATGCATGAAATAAGACATCTTTTGCTATTAAACCTCTGATTAACCAACTGACGTACTAGCTCAAAAAGGGTCGTTAGTAGCTACATGTACTTAATTAAGCTCTTAGCATAGGATATCTCACAAATAGCTGCTATTTTAGACACACATCCGTACAGCAGTATAGGGTGCAGTTGGGTCTAGATCGACCATCCTCACATGGCATCAGCATCTGTTGTAATTTAGAAAAAGCCCTCCAATTCCATATCCCCATGTTTCAGCTGTCTTCATCATGGTGTCAACCTATTTTAAGATTTGCAAGGATTATTTGCCACTGTAGAGTGATTCATAAGTGTCCATGTGTTTCTGTGTGTGTGTGTGTGTGTGTGTGTGTGTGTGGGTGTGTGTGTATGAGTTGTGTGTATGTGGTGTGTGTATGGGTGTGTGTGAGTGTATGGGTATGTATGAATCATGTGTGTATTAGGTGTGTGTGTATGGGTGTGTGTATGGTGTGTGTGTGTAATGTATGGGATGTGTGTGTATGGTGTGTGTGTGTGTGTGTGTGTGGTGTGTGTATGGTGTGTGTGTGTGTGTGTTATTGATTTGTGCTTGGGTATATGTATGCCATTATATGGTTATGTTAAGCCCACCCTCCCTCAGATGAATGGTGTTAACTACTCTTTAATTGTAGGTAATTGAAATTCATGGTGTGGTGATTCTTTATCTGCTTTGGTTTCAGTGTCCAGAATCCTTTACCTTTAAAGTTAGCTAGCTGGGTATATGTTTTGCTTGCATGTCTTAACTTAATGCTATTGCTGGGGATGGTGTGTTTCCCATACACCTGTTCACAAACCAGGGAATTGCATAGAGGAATGTAGAGTAGATTTGTACCACACACAGGTTCATCAGGTTAATACACACATGCACAGTGTAACACACATACAGAAAGCATGCAAATGCACACGCACAGACACACGCACATAGACACACATACAAACACACACACAGAAAGATGCACAGAAAGAAACAAGTGGGTACTCATCTAGTGTGCATGGCATGGATGGGTAGAGTGAGGTCAAACTAGTGAGCAATGGTTGTGACCTTTGGATGGTAGGGTACATTTTTATCACACACATGCAGTGGAGTGGGTACACAATACAGAAATCATGCAAATACACACACACATATACACACAGACACACACAGAAAGAAACACGTGGGCATTCATCTAGTGTGCATGGCAATGGATGGTAGAGTGGGGTCAAAATAGGGAATTGCATAGAGGAATGTTGGATCATAGAGTAGATTTTAATCACGCACAGGTTAATACACACATGCACAGGGAACACACATATGGAAAGCATGCAAATGCACACACACAGATACACACAAAGACACATATACAAAGACAACACACACACAAACTCACACAGACATACACAAACAACACACAAACTGTACACATACACAGACAACACACACTGACAAATACACGAAGATAACACCACACTCACGCACAAGACGCACACACAACACACACATGCACACTCACATAGATACAGACACAGACACAACACTCATCTAGTGCTTGGCAATGGATGGGTAGAGTGGGGTCAAAATAGGGAATTACATAGAGTAATGGATAGATAGTAGAGTGGATTTTTACCACACGCATTTTAACACACACGCACGCACGCACGCACGCACGCACGCACGCACCGCACGCACGCACGCCACGCCGCACGCAACGCACGCACGCACGCACGCACGCACGCACGCACGCAACGCACGACACGCAGCACACAACACACACACACACACCACACACAACACACACCACACACACCACCACCCACCACCACACACACAATACACATAACCACCCAAACAGACGAGACTCATTTCTTCCCACTGTACAATGGCCTCAGAGCTACACCACAGATGAAAGTGGTTGGTTACCCGGAAGAGAAAAAAAAACCCAAAACATTAAACCAGGTTTAGTACCTAAGGTACTAAACCTGGTTTAATGTTTTGGGGAACGTGAGCGATATGCTAAAATCCCCAGCCTAAAGCCTGGAGACAACTCCCCTGGGAAAGCCTTACCTCCATTCAACCCTGAGCCCTAGGGAAAGCCTCACCTCCATTCAACGTGCCCTTTTAAAGTCTGGGAAAAACCTCACTTTCATTGAACTAATCCCCTAGCTCATCCAATCTAACACACTGTCCCCAAAGATATTAATATCTGATATGGTTCCAGGTCAAACATGCATATAAAGGATGGTAGGGTGGGCAGCAATCACTCAGTCTAAAGACTAAAGCTAACGACTGCCAGCGGCGTTGTTTATGGTGATGTCGTCACGTCAAAGCCTAATGCGCCTCACATGCGCGTAGCCTACTTCGCCTCAAACTGAGGGAGGCTCACCTCGTCACCATAGGCAACAAAGCGGACATCGTGGAGCGACTTCTCCAGCATGAGGCAAGCTACGTTCAAGGCCCGTCTGGTCTCCCCGAATGTCGGGAGGTTCCGAATCGACCTCCTCCGACACCACGGACGACACCGACGATGCGGATGCCCATCAGGACGAGATCACCAGTCGCTACTCGCTTGCTGCATCGGGCCCACCACGCAGCACTCGACGACAGCGACAGAGACCCAAACGACCAGCAGTCCCTCGTCGAACCTTCCGCCGCTCCCCAGCGGGCGCAGCGCGGAAAACCAGAATGCATAGCGTCTCCATCCTCAAAAAAGCGCACTCCCCCCGATACCATTGCAACGGTCACTGAGCAAGCCGCTTCCGAAGGGGCTCGCAATCACCCCAGTCGGAGCAAATCCTCCACCAGGAAAAGACGCCACAGACGACCCACGTCATCAGCAAGCAGTTCCAGCAGCTCCGACAGCGCCGGCAGCTCCAGCAGCTCGTCGTCCGAGTCCAGCGACTCTGACGCACGCAGAAAGAAGCGGAAATCAAAGTCCAAGCGGCACAAGAGGCACCATCACTCCAGGTCGCGCGACCACAGCTTCCCAAACGCCCCCTTCACCACCATGGTCCCTACCCCTTCTAAGCGCGAAGTTGTGATATCCTGACTTCAATGCCCCCAGCACACGCATTGTTATGTAATGTTAGGATACCATGCGCATGCAGAATGACATGGCAGATCTTATCCTATTCAGATTGTGATCTAGGCCTTGGTGTTACAAAGTGATTGAACTGTGTATAAATGTAATGTGCAGTTCTGTTGATCAGATCTTATATATGTTGTGTTCCATCCAGGATCAGGGATATAACAGAAGTGAAGAGGATCAAGAGGGGTAAGTATGCCCCTTTGACAAACTTCTTTCCCCCATAGACGGGTCGACCCTTCTTTGCTTCCCGCTGGGAAGCGGAAGGGAAAGGACAGACGCCAAGTCAGCGACCTTGGCAGCTGGCTGGAGGCCTGGAACATCTTTATCGCTATCCGGGTCAAGATCCCCAACACTGCACTGGAGCTGGTGAAGTACCAGACAATTATCTGCCAGCTTTTTTCTGTGTACTCTGTTGCAGCTACCCTGAAGTACGACTAGCTGTTCAGACAAGCTGCAGCCAGAGACAATCAACAGGCCCTCCGCTGGGATGCACTGAAGGAGGACTTGCTGGTATGGCGCGTCACGAACCCTGCATTTCGGACCAGACAACAATCCTCCACCAACTCACGGATCGGGACATCAGGGGCACCAGCACACCCTGGAGCCACAACTGGCAGCTTTCACCAGGGCGAGACGCCACACACACACCATCAGGCGAGGAGATCTGCCGGCGGTTCAACTTTGGGAAGTGCACCAAGGGCACGGAATGCACCTTCTCCCACAAGTGCTGGATCACTGGCTGCAGTGGAAATCACTCTGCCAAGGCCTGCGCCCACACCAGTTCTCCAGGGGTTAAGTGAGCTCCAGCGAGCTCATACCCCACTACGACGCTCAGCCTTTGAGCGAGAACTGAAGGGACATCCTGACAAAGCGTGGGTCTCCTGGCTGCTCAACGGCATTGACAATGGTGTTTCCATCGGCTACGATGGCCCTCACTTCTCCTTCACTGCACGTAACCTGACCTTCACATTACAGCACCCTGAAATCATTGACGCCGAGCTACAAAAAGATGTGGAGCTGGGACGCATCCTTGGCCCCTTCTCACAATGCCCCCTAGAGCACCTCCGCACATCTGGCCTGGGAGCAGTTCCAAAAAAAAAGATCAACGACTTCATTGCCAAGGAAGAATTTGCCATTCACTACTCAACGATTGACGATGCAGTGGCCCTCCTTAGCAGATTCAATAAAGGAGCCAGGATGGCCAAAGTTGACCTGAAATCTGCCTTCAGAATGGTCCCAATTCAGGCATCTGAATGGGAACTCCTTGGCATGTACTGGCGAGGGCAGTACTACATTGATACCTGCCTCCCCTTTGGTCTCTGCTCGGCCCCGAGCATCTTCAACAACTTTGCCAGTGCACTTCACTGGGTCTTGGAGAACAATTACGGCGCAAACCGACTCCACTAGCTCGATGACTTTTTCCTAGTTGGCCCCCCAGACCAACCTACCTGCCAGGAGTCCATGTCTACCATGCTCCAGGTATGTGTGACGATGGGGATCCCAGTGGCCACAGAGAAGTGCGAGGGACCAGCGACCTGTATCACCTTCCTGGGCATTGTTCTAGACTCCTCACTGCAGCAGCTCCGGTTGCCACCAGATAAGCTGCAGGAAATTTCATCCCTGACAATGTCATGGCTTGGGAAACGCATAGCCACCAAGAGGGAGCTCCTGTCACTCATTGGGAAACTGTCCTTCGCAGCCAAGGTAGTCCCAGCAGGATGCCTGTTCCTACAGCACCTTATCCACCTCTCAACACAGTGAGAAGGCTACACCACCACATCCACCTCAATCTCGAAGCCAGAGCCGAACCTACAATGGTGGAACAGCTTCCTACCATCTTGGAATGGCCTCTCTATGTTCATCGCGCCAGAGTGCAGAGTCCTTCCAGCTGTACACTGATGCCTCCGGCTCATTCGGATTTGGTGCTTACTTGGATGGAGCCTGGTTCAGAGGTGACTGGAGACCACACCAACAACTACCCAAGCGCTCCATACAGTGGCAGGAGCTATTTGCCATCGTTGCAGCAGCTCGCACTTGGGGTCACTTCCTGGTTGGACAGCGCATCAGGTTCCACTGCGACAATCTGCCCCTAGTCCAGGCATGGACCAACCAGTTCTCCAAGCAACCTGGCGTAATGGAACTACTGAGGATGTTATTTTTTATTGCAGCCAGAAACAGCTTTACAGTCTCCCTGGTGCACCTTCCAGGCAAACAGAACTGCATTGCGGATGCGCTTTCCCGCAATCAAATGTCACGTTTCTTTTCCCTTGCCCCCCAGGCCAACCAACTGCCCACAGAGCTGGCAGAGCTCTAGAAGGCCGCCTCAGATATCTCCTCCACAGAGCCGTGGCGCACTCAACATCCATCACCTACAGGGCAGGGATCAGGAAGTACTACACCTTCTGCACCACATTCAACCTGACACCCCTCCCAGGGTCCAAGTATGCCATAAATCTCTTTGCTGCCTATCTCAGCCAAGCACTCCAGGCTAACATCTAGGTGTATCTTGCAGCTGTCACTCGCCTCCATCTTACTCATGGGTTCAGCAGTCCAGCTCACAACAACCCAACACTGAACCTAGCCATCAGAGGCTTGCAACGCTCCCAGGGCCCAGCCCACCTCAGGCCCAAGAGACTACCCCTCACAGTTGAAATGCTGGAGCAACTACTGAGGCTACTTGGACAGCGATCCACTCAGTAGACACGACAGGCTGATGTTGAAAGCGGCCCTCACATTTGGTTTCTTTGGGTTCCTGAGGGTTAGCGAGTATACCCGGAATACCAGAGGCAGATTTGACCCCAGAATCCACCCCACAAGAAGCCATGTTTCCTGGGTCAAGGAGGGCATTCATTCTCATCAAGAAGTCAAAGACTGACCAAACAGGGGAGGCACCATCATATCCATGGGTTATACTCATCATACGTCATGCCCAGTCATGGCACTGCAAGCTTACTTCGAACACTGCACAGCACAACCACGAGTAGCCCTATTTCACTTCCACACTGGCCGCCCACTCACCTCCAGTGCGATAAGAGCCATCCTGAAGGACCTTCTGCTCAGATGTGGATATGATACCTCCAAGTACAATACGCACAGTCTCCAGATTGGGGCAGCAACAGCAGCAGCACAAGCAGGCCTCCCACCATCCACCATCCAGCGGCTGTGAAGATGGAGCAGTACTGCCTATACCACCTACACCCAGCATCCACTGACAAGTCCTTCGGACACAGCCACAGTAGCATCAGCACCATGACTTCACTGCACACACACACACCTCACTTGTATTCACACTGTTACCTGGAACCACATCACCTATTAATCAATCCATTTGGGGGTTTCACTTGGGCGGCACCCTTTGGGCTTCTACCCTGACCTAACCACCACACCTTGACCAGCGGGGTGACCTAATGGGGACCAGCATTTCCCTAGGTTCCAGTCAGGGTGAGCACCCTTACTCACACCCCACTGGCTGGCTGTCGCCTACCCCCTTATGGGCAAACAATAAGCTATGCTAAGTGCAATGGAAATCACGGTTGGAGCGCATATACATGTAGTATACCAAGCATGCGGGAGCATTCAGACAGCATTAAATCACCATATGGGACATGCATGGAATAAGACATCTTTTGCTAACCTCTGATTAACCAACTGATCGATGTACTGCTGGCTCAAAAAGGGTCTTTAGCAGCTACATGTACTTAATCAAGCTCTTAAAACACAGATATCTCACAGATAGCTGATATTTTAGACACTTGGCATTCATACAACAGTTTATAATTAGGTTCCATTAGGGTCTAGATCGACCATCCCAGCATGTAACTTTCGATCGCTGATTGCAATCGAGCTGGCCAGTTTGTTAGCTTCAACAGAGCTCATGATCAAACTCAAAGTGACAAAATTTAGAATTTAACTCTTCTAATGCTATAACCTAGTGCGGGCCGTCTAGCCGCGTGATTGATATGTACGACCCATCGTTATTTTGTTGGTGTTTCGTGTACCTGTAGCGATGAGCAAGTCTTGGTGCCTGTACATTTGCACTAACACTGCACGGCATGTAATGAGAGCCATTGCTGTAATTACGGCTAGACTAGACATGCATCAATATGTGCTAAGTGAGATGCTGTGAGATGTAAGAGTGCAAGGTTACGTTCTCTGCGATCGAATTCAAAGTGCCACCGCACACACTGCCAGCGAAATCTTGATATAGACACCCAGACCCTGGCGAAAGTTATTGAAACCCGTGACAACCCGTGACAGCAAGCAGGGAGACTTGCGGTGGAGCAGAGGTTGGGCTCAGCACCACGTGATTACGTCTGAGCTCATGGGGTGGGGCTCCCAAAGGCAAAGATGAGCTTGGGAACGGGAAGGTAACTAACTAGCGCTGCTCAATTTGCGCATGTGCTTTCACTGCACAATAGTAATTTTACTTTCTTTTCAGTTTTTCGCTGCTAAAAAATTACTAAAATTTTGTTTTTCATTTTCAAAATACATGAGTAAATAGGCTCAAGTTTAAAAAGTGGTTAACTGTTGTAAAGTTAATTAGTTCAATTAAGAAAACAAATTCGACCGAACCCACAATCTTAGTTTCAAAATAACAGATTTTTATCTACATCCTATCAAAAGTTATTTCGGTTCAAACATGTCCAATTCATTCCTGGACGTGCAGCCTATTAGTGCAATTTACACAAATATGCTTTTCCCTCTGCCCAGAACCCACAGTCACTCTTATGCAAATGTGTGCGTGAAAGAGGAAATGTTTGAGAAGGGATAAACCAATAACTGCTGAAACTTGGCAGGTAAAAAACAAACACATGTAAAATGGATTTGGACTTTATGAAACAGCAATGAAGCATGTCATTGTTGGGTTGATTGAATACTATAACCAAACATTTCGCAGAAGACTACCACCCAATCCTAAATCAGGATAAGTACTCACCTGCACATTGTCTGTTTTAGCAGCCTCTTCAAACAGGGTGAGCAGATCAGCCTTCTCCCTGGTAACAAGAAGACTGACAACTGGGAGGTGCCTCATTGCCAGAAGGTGCTGCCTCAGATGTGTGTACAATTGAGGTGAGCCAGGTGAAGTACACAACACCTGCATATCTTCACAGGAGATATGCTTGTCTTTTGATAACTGATCTATTAGCTGCACACATTTGTTTTTGCAATAGAATTTGTTTGGATAAACAGACAGTGTACCACAAGCTACAAACACACTTACCTCACGGCTCCTGCGAGATGCTTCAGAGAGGTTTCCTATCCTCTTGGTAAGCAAATCATGGATGCGACCCTTTTCTGTGTTCCAGCTGTCCAACAGGGAATGGTTCCAGAGGTCAGACAACATCTGCACCAGGGCAGTCTTGCCCACACCGGTCTCCCCTTCAATGATCACAGGTACACAGCATCTGTAACGCTCGTGGATGTTCAGCATCTTGAGGGTGTAGTCCAGCGTGAGGACATATTTGGCCTCATCAATCTGCTTCAGACGTCCATCCTTCAACTCAACACCAAGTGCCTTTGACAGGTACTTGTCAAGGATTTCCCTGGTGTTCATCTCTCTGATGATACAAAATAATGAATTCTTTCTCAATTGACCCTTCTATTTAAGGATCCACTATTCTTAATTCGTACTTAGCAGCACATCCAGAGTTCAAAATACATAGAATCGTAACATAACCATGCCCTGGAGACATCTACATTGTCTATAAAGTATCCATGCACCATATTAGGGGCAACATCAGATTCAAGTACAACACTAACAGTATACGTCGGGACTCTGACTTCAGCAGAGGCTGATGAGCTTTCACTCCAAGCCACTATTTTGTAGGTTTGGTGGCACATTTAATCTCAACATGTACAAGGTTATACTCTCAAATCCAACATTGCCCCTATCGCTATCGAGTGAGATACATGCTTCAACATGTTCTTTTTTGCGAGTGCCACACAGATATCATCCAGCGTAATTGAACATACTGAGAACTTGGCATGACATATAAAATGGCAATCAAGATAATTGCATTACATGGGCCATTGGAAAGGGAAGGAATTGTGCAAGCTTACCTCATTGAAGGGATCTTTACACCTATGTTTTTGAATTTGGCTTTAACATCAGGTGACAACTTATCATCAAGTGTGATTAGATCAATGCTGGTCTTGTCGTAGATCAACTGGAAGGAGAGATTAGTGAACCATCGTCATACAGTGGATTAGTATCTAACCTGCTGATGAGGGTTGGTAGACCAATTCTCCTTGACATCTGAGTCACAGAAATCACTAACTTCGTCCAACATGGCTTCGATAAGGGTTGATCCTAATGATGTGGTATCAGTTTTCTCTTGCTTTCCTTCATTATTTATCTTGAATCCACTTCCAATATTGTAGTTGAAGGCAGGTAAGTGGTCAAGAAACTCACATCGGGTATTCATATATCTAGGGAAAAAGACAGTTGTCCGATTATTATACACTGTACAACACAGCAACACGCAACACTATGTCGGTAAACATATTTCCCCCCCACCATTTGAGAGTTAGCAACATGATTGTAGGAGGTACATGAATGTTTGGGGGACACCTCAAACTATAAAACATTTCAGTCTAGTATGAACTTTACATTACCATAAGTACAAATGAAAAAGATGGGGGAAAGTATTTAGTTCTGGTGCATTAATGCTAAGTATGTGTTTCACAACTTGGTAATTACCTGAATGCTTAAAAATTGAAACACTACACTGTGGGTTCTTCCCATGATTCATATAGGAAAATGTCACGTAAATCAAGTTATCTACATAATACTTTCACATATATGTAACTCAAGTATGTCACTTAGTTCATTAGCCCTCATAATTGAAAATAATACTACTTAATCAAACAGGATAATTTTATCACAACAAAGAGGTTGCATAGTAATCACTAAGTATGGATGCAACCATGATATCACATTGATGTTAGAGGTCTTTATCTTATAATCACAACACATATAAAAGATTCATGAACCAGTTATTATGTGCCCTGTGTAGCACAGATGTCAGAGTTGTAAGTATACAAAGTAGTACCTCACCCCACATGACAGGATCATAAAGATATAAGCTAAAATCTCCTCATATGCTATTAGACATTAATTAACAAGTGCTAACAATGACTCACTTGATGAACAAATGTTGTGTGATCTTCCTGGTCTTAATACTATATTTAGCCATATACTCATTCAGCAATTTACGACACTCCTCTTCAGCAATTGTGGGGTCCGAACTGAATTTCACTGGTGGACCTGCCAACAGGAATAGCACAATAACCTATCACACGGACAGGCAAATATTCAGGTTATTTGTCCATAAGTGTGTCTAAAGTTAATAGACCTCTAAAAGTAGTTTGCATCTGGCAGGATGGAAAACAATCGGATCATACATTCTACTTTACCATCAAATGAGACTACAATACTGCACATTTTAAGAGACAAAATATTGTGAAATCTTGAGCCACAAAAAAAACAATGAAGAAAAATGAACAAAGGTAGGTGATGTGGTGGTGTAAAAAGGATGAAAACAAGGGTGGGTGAAGAGAAAATGCACTCTAGGTCTTTATCATATGTTTTTCTCAACTCATCCTTGCTTTCATTCTTTTTACACCACCATCAGGGCTATATAACACCAACATTCTCAAAGAAATTGTTTCTATTTATAATAGTTCTTAGAAAGATATGCTTATTATATGAAACACAGCAGAGCCAGTGATATAAAAGGTGTTAATGAAGGGCCACATAGAGCTATGAGTGGGGGGTAGAATGCATTATGGGTCTATTTGAGCTTTTATGACACGTCAAACTGAAAAGAATATTTTTATACTGTCTCTTGAAACTGACGTATTCTACTAAATACAGAAACTAGTAACACAGACAAGGCTTCAACTTTACTCAGACCAAACTTTCACTCTAGTAGGTTACAGTACTTCTCTGCGCTCTCTGTCTGATAAATGATAAGGAGTCAACGCATCCTGTTGAGTATTAAATAGACCTGCCCCTGCAATGACTATATTTTAGCTTCTGGTCACATCTATATGTCAGAATAGTTCCCTAATAGCTGTAATCACATGTATGGTATTAATGATTATAATGCAAATACTAAATGTTACAACCTCTACACGCACATCTAAACTCAAACCATTTGTTTTTCTATATATGGTTATCTACATACTTTATATATTGCAAAAGCAATGCGCAGAAAGCCAAAAACCAATTTTTGCGTATGCAACTAATCAAATCAGGTCCAACAAAAAGATCGTAATTGCAGGATGTAGGCAAAAATAATATAGATTCTGACAAATCGTGATACCTGTGCACCAGGACTTTGCAGTATACATGGTCACTGATACTTCCAAGGTGTGCCAATGAACACAACATACCATCTTTGTAAAGCCGATCAATCCTCTTTTCCTTGTGAGCCTTCAGGTACTTACACACCAGCTGCACCTCCCCATCAATGATGAAAGGAGTTTCACTAGATACCTTCTGTGGTGATCCCAGCAGACCCAGTGTGGGGATGTCACCACAGAACTGTTTCATCATCTCTTCCGGGGTCATCGTAAGGTCTCGAGATGGCACCTCCACATAAATAACCCAACCTAGGCCTTCAGGAAGACGAAACGATAGTCCAGTGTCCCTGTCCTCTACATACCCCAATATGAGGAGGTCAAAGAAGAACCAGCCAATGACCTCTATCAATCTGCAATACAAGGTGTGCTCTGCAGTCTGTTTGCCTTCACTCTCAGGATTGTAACGAAGAATAAATGGACACATCTGTGAATCACAATACTGAATGAACAGGCAAATAGCTATGAGGACACATGGAGCATCTGCTTTTCCAATAACGGTACACATTTTCTTGAACAACACTGACAGAGATTTGTTGACTTACATTATTGAATGGAAAACTCTTTCCTCCAGGTGGTAGCAGTGTAAAATTGATGAAAATTGCACATTTTGGTTCATTAGAGGGAAGACTTTGCAGTTTTTTGATGGCACCAAGTGGAGCAAATGCTTCATTAACAGAAATGGTGCAACTTGAAGGGCACTGCTTCAACTGTCTCTTAATGTAATGGGTCTTCCCATCACCTGCCACATGTGCTCATGTGAAACATTTGCAGAACAAGCACAGCTGCAGACACATACCAGCATTTCCAAAGACCAGATGTACAAGTGATTGAGCAGGTTTATCAGATTGAACCTTCCTTATATCTTCAGGCGTCATCTGCAATCAAACCAAGTAAATAACTTATTTGCACGAAATACACAAATCAGTGCAACTTTTTAAATAGTTACTAATTGAATTTAATTAGCTACACGAATTATAGTTTTTTAAGTTAAGCAGGTAAGCAATATACATGTAGTTAAGATAATAAGATGAGAAAAGTAGCAGTAAATGGCACAACAATAAGGGTCATAACAAAATGACAGACATTTACAACAACATATAGAAGCAAGATATGGTTTCACACTTATTTCCCTATGCTGTTTAATCAAATTACTAGGGCTAGTGAATAAGTATACTCACTTTGTGTTCCTTTATAGTGATCCAAGGTATGTCTCTCAAGTTGGAATGTTTTGTTTCAATATACTGTAAACACAGACGGACATGTGTCTGCTGTGACTGGCTGTGTTCTATTTCCAAGTGGAACTTCATCAGGCACTGATGAATGAAAAGCGAAAACTACACAACACGTTACGTCACAAAGGCTTACCTCCTGAAGTTGGAAAGGCAGTCTGTTGACTTCGAGAATGAGATGTGGAATTGGAAACGTTGCAGCTCTTCGCAAGAACAAATCCAGCTCCACTTGTGTTGACGAGGATTGACAACGAAAAATCTGGAATGGCTCAGGGACACCATTAAATATGCTCAGGATAATAGGGATTAGCTCAGTCTGGGTGAACCCTGGACAGGAGTGTACCACTATCTGGGCAGCAACACTTGTCATAGGAATCCTCGTTGGGAGTGAGTGGTTTAGCAGCAGTGCTGACAGGAACATGCTGATAGCATGCATAGGTGTCTGGCATTTCATGAGCTTATGTTGACACTGGTTCAGGAGAGTCTGCAAGATCATAACAGTTAGCTGTCCAATAAATGCATGAGCCAGCTAGATAAACTAACCTCTATTTTATTTTTCATGGATCCAAGTGTTTTTGAATCATTTGTGCACAGGAAGCTGACTTCATTCAGAATGTGTCTCACAGCTCGATCCATTAACTCTGTACACACCACTGACACTCTGTGTAAGTAGTCAGGTAAGACATCAGCAATACATGTATGTACAATTGACAGCTTCTGTTTTAGGTCATGTAACTCCGCTTCATTTCCAATAATATGGCTCATTGTTTCCATTTTTTGTTTCACATCCAACAAGCTTTTCGAGCCATGCAAGCAAGAGAGTGAAATCCAGTCACTTAGATCCTTATGCAGCAGCAGCAGTTTGGGAGTGCTGAAGAAAAGCATCCACTTATTCTGATCACACAGCTTTGATAGCTCAGCCTTCCACGATGAATGTTTAGCTTCAATCACACGAACCTGTATAAGGAAAGTGCAAATTGAACACCCATGTTGATCCTAGCACTGCTACTGGTACCAAGGAATCTGGATCTTCTGTGATACAAGGTAAAATGATGTGTTTTGCTCCTTTGGTACAATCAGCACATCCAAGATCCCTCAGCTGAGTGTACAGTTTCAACATTGTGTTAGCAGTCTAAGAGCAGAAAAGATTACTAAATAACAGATCATCACACATATCATTAAACATGTGTAAGCCAATGAGGGCTACCTCATTTAAGTGAAGGAAGTGTTTAATCTTGTCTCCTCCTTCTTTCTCAGCATCCAAGAAGGCCAGCTTCCTCACAAAATCATCAATCTGCTCTTTTGACCATCTTTCCTTGCTTGAGCTTTCCTTGTCATCATTTTTCCCAGCTTCTGTCTCCATACCGAATGGCTGACCTGACAGTGCAGCCTGGGCAATACCAGAGCCTTTCTTGCCATCTTTTGTCCCAGCCTGAGGTCTCTGTGGAGGGCCTTCCTCCAAGCTGGATGGCTGACTGGATAGTGTGGCCTGGGCACTACTTGCATGGCAGTAATGTAGACTGATGACAATGGCTTCAGTAGAGCTGAACTCAAACTGGTAGTGGCCTGTCTGTATGATGCTATCCAAATCCTTTTCCACATTCTGAAAAGTATCTCCCTATAATAGAGCAAAAGAAATTTGTTGAGGATGATTGCCTGCAATTATGATGACATTTTGCAGTATGCTAACACCAGCACTGGCAATGTTTTTCCCAATTGTGAAATCATTTAAATTCAGAGATCCTTTCACTGTGGTAATGCATTCTGTTATATGACATTGGCATGTAGTTCTAGAACAATGTTATGCCCAGGCATGATATTCTCATTGGCCCTTTCCAAATAAATGTTGTACATGTACAACACAATTAAAGGCAATCAATTTGTTATCTTTTGGTATTCATAGCATCAGGGGGATCTATCATCCATCCATGTGTGTGCCGTTTATATAAATTAGCCCATTTTATATTGAACACAAGCCATATTCAAGATCTTGTGTGAGAAAAGGTGCAATGAGAAGCGGAATGCTACAATTTAATTTACTTGTGAAAGTGTGTCCTGATGAAAAGAACATGATATGGAGATGGCCAAAAGATGGATAAAATATTGAAGTGTCAGACTGATATTCCAATAAAACAGCACTCTTGAACTGAGTGCACATTAATGTTCCATATCATTGATCGACCAAAGATCAGTTTTGTTACCATTATTAAATGTTTGACCACAAACCAGATCAACAGAGCCAATTATACCTTGTAACCATTATTGTGGGTTCTGATACCGAAATACCAGTATGCGTAGTAGTACCACATACAACACACACTGTCATGTACTGTAAACATACGTACTACACACTTGTGTAATGAGGTGCACTTGTGCAACCTGTGTCATGAATGAGGGTGTATATGTGCAACCTGTGTTCAGTAATCAGAACCCAGAATACAGTTTCAACATGCATCCCACACTCACATACTATACCACAAACACATGTAACACGCACACAAACACACATTACCCTTGATAACCCTAACCTCAGTTCTGGAGAACCACAAACGAATAAGAGTGATATTGGAGTTGACAGTCTCCAGTTGATTTAATCCTCCAGAGACATCAAGGCTGGTTACTTTTGTCATCAGGGAGTTAAATTTCTGCTTGGTATCCATGAATGGTAGGATGAATCTGTAGGCAGCATAGAGGTGGTTAAGGACAGTCTCATTGTACTCTTCATGTTGAAGCTGTGCTGTGATCAGCTGGTACTGCTGACCAAATGCTTCCTGTCCCTCTATATCATCAAACCTCTTGTCTCTCACAAACTGAAAAAATTCTGCACTGTCGGCTACAGCAGGAAAAAGGTCAAGGTTGTTATATGCTCCAGGATTCATAAGGTACAAGATATTTTTGACATGCTGCATTTTCTGCACAGCCTCCCGTGGTGTCAGGTTTGCCCTACTCCTCTCCACCTCTTCCGCAAACCTTGCCACTTCCTTTAGACTAGGGTCATTCAAGCAGCCCTTGAGATGATATTGTTGAACAACCTTATGGATGGCTGGAATATGGATAGATGTGTACTGGAACAGTTCTAGCATGCTGCAGATACCTTTCAGCCCTTCATCGATGCTGACTTGAGGCCTTCGCTCTACAGTGGCAAAATAGGTGGTAAGAATATGGAACTCTACCTCAATATTGATGCTCGCCAGTGTCAACATATCACCTTCAGCAATGATCTCAGAATACTTGGCTGTGCCCTCGATAAGTTTGGACAGGAAATAACAAGTGGTTTTCAGTGCTTTGGCTAAGATTTGTAGGGTCACACCCTCCACTGTGGGCCCATCCTCTTTGGGCAATGCCCCCAGGGTGGAGAAGGTATTACTGGGTCTCTTTGAAGGATGGACAGAAATGGCAGAGCACTCTTGCTTCAGTTGAAGGTGTAAATAGTTGTTAAAGATCTTACACTGATTAAGACTGAAGAAAACTAGCATTTTCATGTGATCCAATAAGGGTTTAAGAAACTCGTCAAGCTGGTCAGTCAGTGCAGCAAGTTCTGTCAAAGTGAGGCTCTTGGTTGCCTTAAGAGAGAGATTCTGACCAGGGGGTTCAAACAAGCCAGTTTTACATGGGCTAAGATCATTTACTAGCTGCTCTTTTGTTGGAGAAGCGTTCTCTCCTGGCAGCAGAACGTGTTTTGTAACTGTTGAAGGAAATACAACTCCATATCGATGAAGAATATGAGATAGCATAGAATATTTTGCATCTGGAATGCCAGGAATATATTTAATTAAGTGATAGTTCAATTTTTCAAACAGTTCAAGATACCTGTCCTTTTTAGATTGACATTGTTGGGGATCAATGATGATAGAATTTGAGGATAGCAATTGACCTATATCAAACAACATGGACTGGTTGCTTGCATACAGAAAAATGTCATCATAATTACAATCATTCTCATCAAACTTCTTCTGCCAGTCCAACAATACTTTTTGAAGCTTGCTTACCCATTCAAAAAACTTGTGAACATCATTGCTGTGGATGACCTGGGGAAGAGGGTTAGATAGGATTCTCTCACACTCTGGAATCTTCTTTCCATTGCAATAAGAGGCATAGATTGGAGCAAGCTGGGAAACAACGTAGTCACAGGAGTGGACCCAATCAAAGCTGTCAAATGTGATACTGGTGGAGGTCTTCTGGCAGTACGCAGCTACAATACCCCAATAACACTTCTGTTGAGGGTTTAAAGCTTGAATCCATGATAAGTCCTTCTTAAGTGTGGTACTAGCTGTGCTCAACAACACTTGAGCTGAGGGTTCACCACTTTGAATTACTTTTAGCTCAGGAATGACCACCTGTGAATAAACAACAGGAAACAATAATTGAATCAAATTCCCTATATTGGCATAAAGGCAAGAGGTATTGCAAGCATAAAACATTGCTAAGGTCAGACAGAAGGTGGTACAACCACATTGCTTACAAACTGTATAGAGCTTCACATGCAAAACTATATCACTTCTGAATGTACTACTGTCCTATCATGAAGCACACTGATGAAGCACAATTTGAACATGACATCTAAATAAAATTGGTGTAAAGGTAGGATTTGTACACCAATCGAATTATGAAAACAAGGGAGTAAGGAAATTAAGGCTGCTGTAGTGTGTGCCCAGTTATACTTTTGCACATAGTCAATGAATTCGTGAACCTTATGTTGAGCTGTGCCAAAAAAATGATAGAGCTGTAAACAAGCATTATATTGATTATATTGATCATTGTGTTCATGTATACAACTGGTCAGTGAAAGAGCTCATTGCCTGGTACTAAATGACCTAATGCTAAATAGGGCTATCATGCAAGTAATGGCATGCTTTGTTGAAAAATATTCAATGTGCATTCCTTATGCAATAAATTATCCTCTTCATTTCATCCTATGAGTTTTGACTTTATCTTCATCACTGATTGATGGTTAAATCCTGATTTGCCTTATGTTAATGGTACTGAAGTTATAACGATTCAAGCAAAAGCATTTTCATATGGATCGTTTCCGTGAAAAGGCACCTAATGAATGTTTTTCAAGAATTCAATCTTTTTAATATTCTAAAAGTCTGACGTTCTCTACACATTACTTCTTACGCACTGTTAATCAGAGTATCCATCATGCAACATCATCATACCAAACTATTTCTCCATGGGAAAATATAATTTCATATCTTGCAGTATAACTGTGCCGATGTTACGAGGTCTGATACCCCATGGGGTTCAAAGCCACCACATCTTCAGGTAAGAGCATTCTGATTGCTTCAAATTTGGAATGCACAGTAGGTAGAGGAGTCCTATCATTATTGAATTGTTCTGTTCGTTTATTTTTATACAGCTGTGCAAATTTAATGCAGTTCCCACTCGATTCATGCCATTAATTTTGGGCAACCGATGTTCCACTCTCCCATAATCACTTCCTTGTTTCACCCATTCTCCACCTTATACAAAGTTATAGCCGTTCACTGTTTTTTTTTGTTTGTTTTTGTCTGAGGATCAAAGAGGATGAGTTATCACTTCGCATGACGAGTGTATCAAACTAACGGATCCAAGTGAATGGTTGTTGGCACCACCCACATCATGGTAGGCAATTTGCATCACAATGGGCATAAGGATTAATCCGACTCACTCGCATCACCCTTCAGTACCCATCCTTCCCTAGTAGTGTATTATTAAACTTTCCCACATTTGACATACACTAGCTAAACTTTTTTTCTGCCTTGCCCACTTCGCTACACTGCAGGGATGCTATGTCTCACAGTTTTCAGCTTACATAGCACGTGATAATGCACTACGCACTTGCATTGTTACCTACCACACACCCACCTACAACAGTACACTTGCACACATAATCAAACTCATGTGCCACACACACACACACACACACACAAACACACACACACACACACACACACACACACACACACACACACACACACACACACACACAAGGGCTTGTACCGCTTGTTGTGACTTTGAGTTCTTATCTTTCACACAAAGCATATATGTACATAAAAGTCCACGAGTACACAAACTTGCATTGTTACGGGGGGGAAATGTTCGTGTAGCAAGAACTTTAATTCTATGCAAAACATGTGTATGTGTGTGTGTATTGTACACTTGTACACACATACACACACAGACATGTAGAATGCACGTAAGGTGTATTCTACTATACGTATTCTCTGCACATGCACATGTATTCTATCCATTTAACTGCTTTATGCATGTTTGAAGGGTCACTGATTGTATTCAGTTTCTGTACCCTATTGGGACTGGGCTTTTGTAGTCGTGCATGTGTCCCTCTGTATTGTAGCACTCACTGCGTGTGGAGCTCCCTTATGGCTAGTTCTCTGTACATAATACATGTATGTATGCAACATGAGATGCTTAAGGCTTTAATTTCCTACACACTCACATCACCCTTCTCTGAAAAGGTGTAACATAACACATAACACTTTCTTATTTGGCATAACCCTTGCTAGCTTTTGTTTCCCTTGCATGACTTTGGCCTCTTATTTCTCAAAGATTTTCAGCTAACAATGAGCACATGTACACATGCCCTCATGGTGACCCACACACACACACACACACACACACACACACACACACACACACACACACACACACACACACACACACACACACACACACACACACAGAGTAATAAAGCAATACTCACAAATTATGATGGCACCGACACACATACACACTGTCTGTCGCTCTCTATTCTGTAGAACAGCTCATGAGGCCACTGATCCTATTCTTTAATTTCTGTATAGCAATAGAAATGTAACGCTTGCATAGAAATGTATGGCTAATAAAAAATTCAGAGCCTTACAATTCCTCCTTAAAGAATTTGAAATCTTGAAAAAACATGTGTTAGGTCCCTTATCGGGGAAACAATCCCATTTTCATTTTAACATACATAATTGGTCAGTTGAATGTGATGTGATTCACTCAATTCATTCATAGTCTTGGCCTTTGCAAATAACTTCATCAGATGCCCCTCTGCACCTGGTGTGGTCACATCCACCAGTTTCAACAACAGACGTAGCCAGCCCAGCCCTTCAGAACAAAGGATCTCCTCCAATTTATTCTGTCTAAGTATATCACACAATTTCTCCACAAATATGATACCCTGGTGTGTATGAATAGATCATATTGACATCACAACACTACGTGATGCACATACCTCCTGTATCGCTCCAGCAACTGTTCCCTCTATGCTCAGAGATTTCAGAAGGGATGGGTGATTTGTTGATATCAGTTGCTCATATCTTGCCCTCAAATTAGTGACCACATATATAATATCTTCTGTGGTTGATATGAATCCCACAATACAATCAAGATAGTTCCTATAAGTAAAAAAATGTAAAATATTATAAACATCACAAAACTGTAAAGACTGACATAAGATATGAAAGTGGTGTAACAGAGTCTTCAGCACTAGCTAGCCGAGTCAGTTGTTCCGGATTTATCATGCAATTAGGAGGAAGGTTCAGGAATTTGGTCAGGTTCAATCCACGTCTGAGGTCATTGGCAACCTCTGGAGTTAACTTCCACAGCATCCTCAACTAAAATCAGTGACCATTACTGATTGTTGAAGGATGCATATCAACAAACCTGCACCAAGTGTCTATTCCATATATCAGCCACACTCCTGGTCTCTGCACCAGCCTTCGAGTGGCATTTTAGAGCAACACTGACTATTGAAGACAGACAGATACATTAATTACTGCAGCCACTCAGAGAGCTAACAACATACCCCAGATCATCCTCTTGTATACAGGTGATCCACCTACAGTCTCCCACTTGTTCCGCTTTGATGACATTATAGACAATTCCAAACATGAGGTCTCTAGCACATGGAATACATTAGAATTGCTATCCTGCTGTCCAAACATAATAGGGAAGTTTTCACTGTGGAAGGATAGGATACTCTCCTAAAACATTGCTGTACAAAGTAGGAATGTCACTTTACAATTTATTTTTTTCCACTGTCAGACTATAAACTTAATCAGTAGTTCAATTGATGTATTTGTTTGCATACCCATATTTCCCCCTCCCTCCCCCCCCCTCCCATCAAAATTGCAAATTTTCACTGTCAAATCTTTTGCTTTGCTAAATATTATAGACTCAGTCACTTGCTTTGTTTGCACTTCAAGCTCAAGCACACACATATTAACTATTTCACCAAAAAGTATATGTACTGTGTATCTAATACTTCAAGGTTAATTACCTACCTAATAATTCCCCAAGCTGCATCCATCCTAAACACAATACTAAGCATGGAGTACACAGGTTGAATGACTTTGGCAACAACTAGGGGGGGGGGGGGGGGGGGGGGGTGGGGTGGGGGGGGCAAGGGCAGGAGTATCCCACATGGCCTTCCCACAGGGCCTGTGTTACCTTTCCCAACCCCCAGCTGTGTGGCAACACACTGACCACAAATCAGGTGACCTGGACACTGGTGCAGGCTTGGCTAGCTTGGCCAGCCAGGTTTGTTGAGACAAACCCACAGGGCTCTGCTCACGTTAACCCCATATAAATGCCTTACAGCCCAAGGATAGTGAAAACTGGTTAGATTCTGTGTGGTTTGGGCCAAACATAAAATGCTACTACATAAGTGAATGCAGTGTGTGCGAACAACTGTTCAGTTAGCCTTTGCCATCTGAGCAGCTGCAGAGAGATGGGCCGGATCATAGCGTACGTAGGAGCAGAAGGCAACGGCCAAGTTCCAAGGAATGTGGAGAACTGTAGACCAGCCTTAGCAGCAGTCATGGTGGCTCCAATCCTGAAGCTGTGCGTCTTGAAGTTGGCCAGTTGAGCCAAGTGACCTAAGGTGGAGATGAAGCACTTCTTTGCAGTTAAGTGGGTCCATGCATAAAGGTCTTGATCAAGGAGTCCTGCAGCTCTCCAGGTATTGTTGAATTGCATTTATTGGACAACAGGAATCCTCACTGCACCCCATGGTGATGACCGAGCCCTTTCCTGATTAGTCCGTTTTTGAGCGCCTTAGTAGCTGGTGTCTGACAAACTGGAGATCTGTTGTCAAGAATCGGTGTGATGTACAACTGAAGAATGCAGGGGCAGTGAACTGGCTAACACGAAGAAACTGATGGAGACATGGCTGCCCTAAGCATGAGCCTGTCCTGCGAGGTGATGCTGAGTCACAGTCCAGCTGTTCCATCAGGTCTGAGAGTATCTGCGGAGTGATTGGGAGTCTGGGGGCAATACACCAGAATTGTGCCTGGTTCCGTCTGATGCCATGTATGACCAGCATAGGGATGGGGTTACTACTCACGGGACTCCTGTGTCCACTGATGTGATGTAAAAACGAAACAGCTGCCAAGTACACCCGGATGGTTGGGAGGCAGAGGGAGTAGCTGAGGTGGGTAGCAAACAATGCCACTTGGTGTCTGGTGGATGGTACAGGGACCATATCCAGCATTTTGCAAAATGCGAGATTTTGCTCAATACCCGCCTTGTATATAGCCTTAGCAGACAGCCAAGGCTCTATAGGTGAGAGAGGCAAGGTGCCTGTCTAGAGATCGGCTAACACTGTGGGTGTGGCAGTGGGTAGAGGTTGGTCTGAGGGGCAAGGGCAAAAATTTGTGAGAGCAGATTTTGACAGCGCATGAGTTGTTTTCCTGGGACATGTGCCAGTTGGATAGTTACATTGTTACATTCCGCTATGTAGAACAACTCCCGTAGTACTTAAGACCATGACGGTGGGAACCCAGGAAGATTGACCAGACCATGTGTGAACCACTGCCTAGTGGAACCTGATGGGGTGTCCGGCTAGCTTGTGACACCAGACATGAGTGGCTAATACACTGGCAAAAGGTTCGTAGCACTTGGTAGGCACCATTAAAGTAAGCCCCAAAGCCATCAGTGAGGCTATTGAAACAAAGATAAGGCTAGAAATGTGATGTAATTACTAGTGCTCATTACAACCTGTTCAGAACTCTAAACAGTACCTTTATATGTGTGTGCATGTCACTGCATATGTGTTGTGTGGGTGTACAACATACATGTACGTATGTGTGTGTGCTTCCAGTGTGCGTGTATGTGTGTATGTGTGTATGTGTGTATGTGTGTATGTGTGTATGTGTGTATGTGTGTATGTGTGTATGTGTGTATGTGTGTATGTGTGTATATGTGTATGTGTGTATGTGTGTGTGTGTGTATGTGCACTCGCCATGGACCTTTTTTCTCAAACCATGGTAACAGAAGTTGGGATGGAATTTAATCAATATTTTGGGGACTGAAGTGATGACGATAATCAAAGAGAGTATAATGATTAATGATAATGATAAACTGTTTATTTATATGGATATTCAATTGCATTTATTGTATTTATTCGTTGATAGATCATTTGGTCTATTGCATGAACAGGACTGATCATTTCCGGGGCCATCAAATAATATAGTTTTCCAATAGTCATCATCGAACATAATTCTTTCTACACCCTATGCCTTTATTGGTGAAAACACAAAGTCTATCTCCCTTGAACTTGTGCAACATAATTTTGCCTAAGCTGTGGCACAAGTATATTGGTTTTGCCATATACTGTACAACACAGCATCAAAAACTTGGCGGTGTCTTATTCCTCTGTAAGGACACATGATTTCTATACAGGCGAACATCATGTAGGTCATGGACAGAGCCATCAGGACATGCTCCAAGATATGGATGGCTTTGGGTAACTATGAAAACAGTTATGCCTGATTTCAGGCTCTGGTATTGATGAGAAAGATATGCCTGAATAGAGCTATAGGCTCATTCTGATTTCCCATGCAGCTGAAACACACGAAAAAGAGTAACGTTGCATATGTGATGATTAGCAATAGTCTGTGAACGTGACGTAATATCACTAGGCAAGGCCAGCACTATTTCATCCGGAAATGATATTCACTGACTTCTGATCTTTTTCACAAAGGTATCTTTATTTCATTTCTTATTTGCAGTGCAAAGTTACGAAGACGTTGCATACATTGATTGTACTGATAAATTTGGGATTGTCTAACTATAGCAAATGACTATTAAGATTTTGGACAGTGCACGAGAAAATTGTGCTTCGTTTATATAATTGTATAAAGGTTATAAAAATGCCTTACGCATGACTCGCTGTAACGTCCGTATCATTAACACCACCACCTTCCTATTTTTACCACTTCATACCACACCATTTTGCTATGAGAAAGTTTAATGTGGTGTCTTGTAGTATAACCGTGATGATGTTACTAAGTCTGATACCCCATGGGGTTCAAAACCATCACACTTCAGGTAGGAGTGTTCAGATCGCTTTAAATTTGAATGTAGATAGAGGGTCCTGTTACTATTGAATGTTTTGTTCTTTAATTTATACTCTATCCGTTACGGAGATACAGCTGTGCAAAGTTAATGCACATTTCCCGCTCGATGTGCGTCATTAATTGCAGGCAGTTTGAGTTCCATTCTCCTAATCCACATGAATATTACTCACTTCCTTGTTGTGCCCATTTTCCACCTCTTAAAACTAAGCAATAGCTGGGTATTGTGAGTCTATACGGGTCAAAGAAGATGAGTAATCATTTCATATGCCAATCGTAAAGTCCAAGTGAATGGTTGTTTCCTCCTCCCATGTCTCAGAAGGTAGTACACACGTAAGGAGATTTTTTTGCTAATCACTCACATCACCCTTTGGTACCACACTTCTTGCAGTGTACTATAAAGCTACACTTATGTACAGTACACTTGTACACACACACACACACACACACACACACACACACACACACACACACACACACACACACACACACACACACACACACACACACACACACACACTAATTTGTACATTGCACATAAGGTCTTTCTGTTAAACTTGTTCTCTGCACATGCACATGCATTCTATTCCATTTAACAGCTTTATGCATGTTTGATGGGCCACTGATTGTATTCGATTTCTGTACCGAAGTGAAACTGGGCATTTGTACTCTTAGTATGTCCCTATGTATCTTTGCATGTGGTTGACAAATTCACTCCTTGCGTGTTGAGCTCCCTTATGGCTGGTTCTCTGTACATAATGTATGTAACAAGAGATGCTTAAAGCTTTAACTTTCTACACACTCACATCACCCTTCTCTGAGTAGGTGTGAAATATAACTTTCTTACTTGGCATCACCCTTGCTAAACTTCTCTTTGTTTGCTATGCTCAGCTTTGGTGCACTTTAGCCTCTTATTTCCACACAGAGTACATATACATGCCCTCACACTGACATGCACACACACACACAAAATAAAAAGCAATACACACACTAATTATGATGGCACCCTCACACACACACACAATGTCCCTCTGAATCTGCATTCTATTCTGTTGAATAGCTCACGACGCCACTGATCCTATTCTCAAGTTCTGTATCTCTCAGTGTAAGTATTTTCTTTGCATCCAGCCATATGAGGCTTTCTTTTTTTTTTTTTGTCTTGGCTAATCAAATTAATATAAATCATTAGGTTTCTATAAACCTACCACAAGCCCTGAAATACAACAATCTGCACTGGTAGATAGGAGTCTTCATTTCATTTCCATAGCCCATTCTCAAATCACCAATAAAATAGGGGTACACCCAACATTCATTTACATAAGAGTCCAAAGAAACCCCAAATGGTACAAAGGTCATGCAATAACAGGATCAGAGTGAAGATGAGATTAGCAAGGGTTACAGCAAAAGGGACAGCTTCCTGTAGCAAAGGGTGAGTGAGTACATAGGATGGCTCATGCATGTGCCATTGTATTGTTCTGTGTGTGAGTGTGTGTGTGTGTGTTTGTGTGTGTGTGTGTGCGTATGTGTGTGCATATGTGTGTGCGTATGTGTGTGTGTGTGTAGAGAACCAACCCTATTGGAACAAACACGATGTATGTACATTGTATGGGACACTATATGCGGCTACATGCACATGTACCTATGTGCAGTCAAAGGAGGATCTACAGAGAACCAGTCATATGGGAACTCCACATGCACGAGAGAATTGTCAAAGGAATATCACGATGTGTGCATGTGCATAAGAGTGTGAGAGTCACTGTGAGGGCATGTTCACGTACTGTTAGAACTAAGTGACCAAACTCTTTGCAAGAGCTGAGTGAACGTAAAATAAAGAACCAATTAAGAGAAGTTTAGCAAGGGTTATGCCACATGGGAAGAGTGATGTGAGTACATAGGAACTTAAAAAGCCTTCAGCGTGTCATGTAGCATAGTGTTATTCTTTGCAACACACATAACTGTGTGTGTATGTGTGTGTGTGTGCAATTGTATAAATAATGTGCTTGATCTTATGGGACACGATTAAGTCCACTGACAGTACACAAGCCCAGTCTCCGTGTGTGTGTGTGTGTGTGTGTATGTGTGTGTATGTGTGTGCAAGTGTACAGTAGGCGGGTGTGTGGCAGGTAACAATGTGCTATGTGAGCTGAAAACTATGAGATATAGCATCTGTGCAGTGTAGCAGAGTGGGCATGGTAGGAATGACATTTAGTAAGCATATGTAAAATGTGGGAAAGATTTATAATATTTACACTTACGGTGGTACAAAAGGGTGATGTGAGTGAGTAGGAAAGAAATCCTTACGCACATCGTGATGCGTACTGCCTCCCGCAACGTGAGAGGTGGCAAAGACCATTCACTTGGATCCGTTAGTTCGGTACAATCGTCATACAAAGTAATAACTCATTTTCTTTGACTCTTATAGATTCAGACAAAAAAAAAACGAACAAAACTGTGTGGACAGCTATTGGTTAGTTTAAGGCTAAAAATTTGTGGAGAATGGGTGGAATAAGGAAGTGATAAATATTCATGGCGGATTGAGAGAATGGAATTTGGGTAGCCTGCAATTAATGGCATGAATCGAGCGGGAAATGTGAATTAAGGTTGCACAGTTATATATCTGTAACGGATAGAGTAAAAATTAGCGATGGAATAATTCAATAGCAACAGGATCCCTCTCCCTACATTCCAAATTTGAAGCGATCTGAACGCTCCTATCTGAAGATGTGGTGGTATTGAACGCCATGGGTATCATACCTCGTAACATTGGTACAAATATACTGAAAGATACCTAATTGAGCATTTCCATAGTCAAAGGGTCTGGTATAAAATGGTGAAAATATGACATTGGTAGCATACAGAAGTTAAAGCGATTCAACCGTAAGGCATTTCTATAACTATTATATATCAACGAAGTGCAATTTTCGCATGAACTGTCCCATTTATATACACATAACTTAAGAAATATGTTAAGTAACATAGCAAACACTTATAATAAAAGGTAACTACCTTTGCCAAATAAAAGGAATATGTAAGGTATACCTTAGGTTAAAATGATAATGTGAGTCATTGTTGGTTTATCCAAACCCTTGGAATGCATTGAATTTAAGCATGATTAAACAGGTTGATCTGGTCGGCTGATGCACTGAATTTGGACAACGGTGCAGTGAGAGCACATCAGGTGATAGCTACATGTGAGAAAGGCTAGGAGTGTGAAAGGCAACTAGACACTATATAGGTCCAATTTGTACAACTCTGAACCGTACCATTCTGGTCCCCTTATGTTTAATTAATACCATTGATCCTTATTCTGATGTAATACTTAATAATAATATTCAATGTCTGTCTGTTAAAATCTATAAATTTGTGTCTGTTCTATTACCCATCATGCTTTACTTTTCCAATTAAAAATATTTATTTTATGGAACAAGCCAGACCAGTGTCTAAGTAATTTCCGCACATAATGCTATAGTGCAAAGTTGCAAAATTAACCCCAATTCTAACTCAATAACAATACATTCAAACCTCAGGAGAAAAGCATCCAATGTTGTAGATAGCTTGTGTGTGTCCAGTGTCTCCATCTTGTCCATAATGGTAGCAAAGAATTGTGGTGCATTGTCACCCATATAGATTTTATTTCTACAAAGAAAACAGTTAACATTTAAGCTCATTAGAAGCTTTTAAAGACATACAATCTTATCCTGTATGCAAGGATGATGTAGAATGGGAAATCCTTTTCAAACACATCACTTTCCTTGAGACATTTAACAATCCTCTTCAGAAGATTGCCATGGCTTCCATTAGGGTTACCCTGAGACAACGAAACGAAATTGCTGCATACATTGCCAACTGATCATACATCTACTTACTGCCTTCTCATACTGTTGGAAAGTGGACATAACCATTGTAAATATTCCAATATTTCCAGACACTATAACGGGTGTGTCATTACTGAACATCAGCCTCATGACCGCCGCACTGAAGTTATCCT
Source organism: Ephydatia muelleri (assembly GCA_013339895.1). NCBI lineage: Eukaryota > Metazoa > Porifera > Demospongiae > Spongillida > Spongillidae > Ephydatia > Ephydatia muelleri. Next base: position 2,344,878 of record JABACO010000014.1, read on the forward strand.
TATCTCCCAGAGGAAGCCATTTCCATAACTTTTTCAAACCCATAGCTAACATGTGTTATATAGGTATAATTAGCAGTGGCAGGTAGTACACTACATACCTTCTTCATCCTTCTTTTCTGGCACAAGCATTTTCGGACCTATTTGGGAAGTTCATTATCGGCGAGAAAATGCCAGCAACGGAAAGCATACATGACCGACAGTTAAATATGTTTAGGCTCATAAATTGAGCATACAGTTAACAATGATTGTTATGGCTTGGGGGAAGAGGTATGAGGAAAGAGATTGGGGGACGGGTTGTGACATGATAACAAAGACCCATGGCCATAATCACCACTTGCTTCATAGAGAGTAAGAGTGTAAGAATTAAATATTAATTGGGAATGAAGCAGTTTGCGATTACCGTCAGATTTTTGCAGCAGTTCCAGTGGACCAGATCTTTCAGGGCTCTGATCAGATTTAGATTCCGATTGCTTCGACGGTAAAGTAGAATTTACACATTTATCTTCAGCCATATTTTTTCACGTGGTACTGTCTCATGCATGCCCAGATTTCAGTACACAGCCAATAATCTATTATTGTAGCGACATTGATACTGTATTGTTACAAGATGTTATCATCATTGTTCAGGGTAGAGTACAATCCTGCTTACAATGACTTCGGGGCAAAGTTGATACTGCCATAGACGACACGCGCACACTTTTCGTATTCGGGTCGCGCCGTCTCGTATTTGGGCTGTGCCATTCTCGTTAACAGTACGTTTGGTCAGTACTTGACAGTCCCGTTACAGAACTGATAGCCGCAGTGCCATCGTTCGATGGTTTGGATCCAGGTAACTTGTTTTACTTGCTTGTAAATAATCACTCGCGCCGGCTGTACGCTCAGCTTCCTTTCCTTGCATCTTATAATTCGACAGTAGGAACGGTACGTTCTGACAATAGTACAAACTGACACGTACATGCGTAGGGTATTCTAGTTAAGCTCATGCACCAACAATGAGAACCCGAGAGTGACGTGTCCTCTCGACTTCTGCTCACTTTGCATCGATCTTTTAATTTAACACCAGGCAGATCATGTATATAATCAGACACACCCCATCTATAGTAACACTTAACATTTATGTGTGTCATTACTTGTCACAGAGGTTAGAATATTGATTGGAATAGAGCACCTTCAGCAGTCACACACACATGTATATGCAAGCAACTAAAACATGATATCCATCACAGCAATACATCTGATGGAGCCTGATCATCTTCCCAGAGAACTCTATAAATCCTCCACAGCTGTCTGATGGAGCCTGACCGTCTTCCCAGAGCATTCCAGAAATCCTTCGTCCTGGACCTGACCATCTTCCTGGAGCAAGCCAGCAATCCTCCACAGACATCTGATGGGGTATACGAGGGAGGGAAATTAGCTGAGGGGTGGTTGAGAGCTGTAGGGAGGGGTCAAGAAAGGTAGAGAGGGAGGGAAGGGATCATAAGAGGGAGGGATGAAAAAGGACAATAACAAGTTTGAAGTAATTACTTTCTATACATGTACACACCTGTATGTACATAACTGTACATAACGTGTATCTCTGTCCCCCACCCCAAACTGGAAGGTGGTACTATCAGCTGCCTGGTGCCTCATCTTGGTGAAGCCATCAATACCACTGCCACATGATGTTCTGGCGCACACTGGTGTACTTGAGGCGCAGGAAGCGCAGGGGTATGGAGAGGTCAGCCTGCTAACATGGAGGGAGAGGAGGAACATTATGACTAGGACGTCACATCCATCCTTACATGTTCATGTGTACATGTAACTGCACGGTGTTAACAGTTACACATACATGTACATATACGTACATGGCCTACCAGGTACACCTAGCATCAAAAGTCACTTGAAACCTCCATATCCACCTTGCCAGAGTGGACTACTTTGGCTCAATGTTCTTGACATGTATGTCCTGTCTGTCCCTGGAAAGGGATACATCTAGTTTGAACATTTAAAGCCCTCTCTAGACAGACTGAGCACACTTTCCTTCTACACCTGTGTAAGGTAAACTATACCACACCTACTTTTTAGAAGGGATAGGGGGGTGAACTGTGGGGGTGTTGTGGTAACCTCAAACTATTCATTATTTTGATAGCACAGTATAATTACTTCCACATGCACAATCCTGAATAAGATAATTGTTCATGTCTATTGTCCTGAATGTCCACCCAGGGGTACAATTGTACAGGGTGGACAGCAAAAAAGTCTTTGCAAGGGACCTAGTTGCAATTAACGGTACTGGCTTACAAAACAAGTCTTTTTAGAATTGGGCCGAGATAAGTAAGTCTTAAATCCTTTCGGTACACATAAAATGACCTTGCTAGAGAACCTATCAATTATGCTCCAACCGATCTGCATGGAACGTAATGGATAGGTCTGCTAGCACAGCTTGTTTTATGAGTACTGAAAGGATATAAGCCTTACTTATCTCGGCCCGATCCTAAAACGACTTGTTCTGTAATCAGTTCCATTAAATGCAAACTAGGTCCTTCTATGACCAAATGGCAAAAACGTTTTTTGCTGTCCACCCGGGTGTCCAATTGTACCCCCGGGTGGACTCAGGGCAATAGAGATTAAACAAAGTGATGGCGATATCGCTCTTCAGTAATACACAAGCCACACTGTTTTTCTGATTATTATAGACAACCTATCAATCTAAATAGCAAGGATGCCACAACTGAGCTCATGTGGAAGTGTTGCTTAGAAACTTGAAAGCAAATGTGTAATGTTTTTTCGTTGAAGTTTATTAGATGCTTGCGGAAATGAGATATCATGAAGAGGTTCTTTTTGTAGTGTTATGTTGTATTAGCTATTAGCATACGCTTCTATTAATTAACAAGCACAGACTTATAATTTATACCTCTGCAGCAACTGCCAATCATATGCACCAATTGTATTGCAATTTGTTCTACTGGCTATATTCTTGCTACTTATATTTGTGTTGTGCAGTTTCCATCTAATTTCAGAGTAAGGTTCGCATGGTATGTATTTCACAGCATATGATCCAATCTTCTTTCTAGTGTGACTGTATTACCTCTATATACTGTACATGTAAACCTGTCACTCTTCTTTGGAACAGTCCATTACATAGCAAGAAAACGTTTTTTGGCAGTTTACCTTACTTCTTCTGCCTACTCTGATTACAGCCTCCTTATCTTAACAGCATTCTACCAGTCATCTACTCTAAATACAGCCCACCACCTATACTGCTCAGTTGCAGCCCTTCCTAAACACATATACTCACAGCTGCTCCTGGTGCTCCTGGGGCTCCTTCGAGCTGGAGCGCCAACTGGCCCTGTGCGCCTACAGCCCCAGCTGGCCCTGGTAGACCAATATCACCCTACGAGGTGACAATGGTGAGTGTAGCATAGGATAGTGTGATTCCCTTTGCTCCCATAAGTCCAATGCTGCTAGACCCCCAGGAACACCCTGAAGGAGTGTGGATGTGTGTGTACATACATAGAGTTGACAGGGAAGAAATGAACACACACCACCCATAACCTGCCGCCATACACAAAATACACACTCACTAGTACTCTAGGATCGCCATCACTACCATTATATGCATTAAGACCCTGTACACTGGAGAGGAGAGAGGTACAATGAATTGGGAGGAGTATAACCAACTTCCCAAAGCACTCCAGAAATCCTCCACAGCTGTCTGATGGGGCCGGACCATCTATCTTCCCAGAGCACTTCAGAAATCCACAGAGTACTGGACACGACCATCTTCCTGGAGCAAGCCAGCAATCCTCCATAGCTGTCTGATGGGGCCCGACCATCTTCCCAGAGCACTCCAGAAATCTTCAGTCTGACATGACCATCTTCCTGGAGCAAGCTAGAAATCCTCCACAGACATCTGATGGGGCCTGACCATCATCCTGGAACAAGCCAGCAATCCTCCATAGCTGTCTGATGGGGCCTGATCATCTTCCCAGAGCATGCCAGAAATCCTCCACAGCCAGAAATCCATAGTACTGGACCTGACCATCTTCCCAGAGCATGCCAGAAATCCTCTACAGCCGTCTGATGGGGCCTGACCATCGTCCCAGAGCAAGCCAGAAATCCTCCACAGCTGTCTGATGGGGCCTGACCATCTTCCCAGAGCACTCCAGAAATGTCTGATGGGGCCTGACCATCTTCCCAGAGCAAGCCAGATATCCTCCAGTGAATATTAGGTGAGAAAGGTCAAAAGCCGCTAAATATTGTTCGTATTCTCACCACAGATCAGGAGGTGGTGTCTCTAAAGCTTCTCAATTCACAAATGATCCTAGTAAGGCTACTATCCAATGTGTAGCCTACATGCGGTCAAGACTTGAAATATAAATACTTAATTTCAACTTGGCTACCTGACTTGCTGTGAAGTCCTTTTTACTGTCTCACGGCCTTGGTTGATGAATATACACTGTTACCGAATGACACTATAAAGTGGTTAGTTTTAGCATGCTATCAACACCATATATAATATGCCTAATATATAAGACTTGCCCGCACAATAACATGCTTACCCCTGCTTTATTACACTATGAAGGGAAATAAATTTGGTACATATACTTACACATATGATTATGCATTGTTTTGCAGGAGGATTGAATACTTATGGTGTCAATTGGAATGGTCCACTTGCTGTTTCAAGAAATGACGATGATTATGAGGTCACAGTACCTTATATTCAATCTCCTTTACCAGATGGTGTATTGCATGACTTGCAGGAAACTGTTCATCCTCTTGACCAAAGTTCTAAACATGTCAGCGTTGCAATTTGTTAGTAGTAGATTGTAAGAGTGCCTGTGAATGTTGTCTATAACTCAAAATTGCAATTTGTTACTAGTATAGATTGTGGAGAAAGAACATGCATGCGCATGAATGAAACCTTTTTCTTTTTTCACCGTATTATTTCCTGCATGAAATATTGTCACAGAGAAGTTCACAGTTATGGAGATACTATCGTTAAACACCTTTTTTATCTTTTTTTTTTTCCCCGTGGTGGGGCTGTACAGTGACAAAATTATGATACGAACCACATTGCATTCACCGTGAAATCATTTTGGGACTCACTTTTTTTTTAATGTTCAATCAAACAGTAATTTTACAGTGGATTTTAAAATGAAGGGGTATGTTTTCTTTTCTGGTGTATACATAACCATGCTGTGGAGCAAGCCCGTTCTGAAGGTACAGTCGAGGCTAGGAGAGCTAGATACCAGTTTGGCAACATAAGGGAAATAGAATTCACCACTCTATGCGGTATCCCAACAGCATGATACTGAGGACGGTATTGGTTCCTGAGTCGCCAACAACGCGGCCTCAACTCGATAACTATATGATTGTTGACAAATAATTGTTCAAAGTGATATAGACAATATCGGCAAAGAACCATATCGGGCAGCACAAGCTACAATACAGTTCCCAATAAAGGTGGATATGTGAGGATGGTAGGTTTTCCATGTGTGAATGTTGTAAAATCATTGCATGATTGGTATAAAGGTGTGCTATATTAATGTATTGTGGGTGTTTGTCCATTTGTAGTGGGATTTGCTTGGGAGTTGTAGCTATCTAAAAGAATAATGTGCCCATAAAATAGCATGCAAGCACTACAGCATTGGACGGCACTTTATGTGGTACACTTGTGAGAAATGTATTTAGACGCATATAAGATTATTAACAGTGTGTCACTGTGATGGGGTATACAGACCTATTTTGATAGGCCTTGATTTGGATTCATGCATTGCTTAAATACTGCTGAAATGTAGTTCATTTTTTGGTGAGGGTAAGTGATACCTGTTTAATTTTTTTTAATGGAACAATTAAAAATTGTAGCTTTTTCTTCTTGATCATGAGGTGGTGGCAGTACCACCAAATTTTGGTCCTTACAATCAATAGCAGTCCGTTCATCAGTTTTGATATATACATGTAGCTAGCTCCCATCTGCCTCAAGTTCAACTCTCAAGATAAAGTTATTTACAGCACAGTAGATGTGGGTCTCATATAAAACACCTTCATTAGTACCTTGCAAAAGATGCTCCTTCGCTGTGCATTGAAAAAGGTGAATCAACATTCACAAATAACTACTGATCTACAGTCCTGGGTCGTGTACAGGTGATGGAAATAGTGTGCACTCCATGGATGCACAATGTTTCATTTAACATCAACTTTTTTTTCAATGATGCATACTGATGCTCCAAATTGTAAAAACAAAGCAAAAGCACACAATGGCTAGCTAATAATGCATGCAGTATAATATTTAATTGTATGTGGAGTAAACACCAAAGTAAACATTTTAGTGTGTACACAGCTGAGTCTGTCAGCTGTTCACTCAGCAGAAGTCAGGAAGAGGTGACCCAGAAGTGCAATGAGTTGTTAACGTGCAGGGTTTGTATCCAAATGCCTGTATAGATATATGCAGCCTACATGCGGTCAAGGCTCAACATACTTCAAATTAGGCCACCAGATTTGCTGTGAGGTCTTTGTTACCAAAGAACTGTCCCACATATAGGATGAACTTGACACTGGTCAGAGCCAAAGCATGGGCCATGAAACACAAACATACAGTCCTAGGACTTTGAGTGACCCTGCTTAGCATGCAAATGTATGTAATATTAACATGCAATATTCCGCAGAGCGAGCAGTCACTATGCATTTTAAAAAAATTACTTCCCCATTACAAGCGTATGATTATCTTATATACATTGCAGGAGGATGTGAATGTGTATATGGAATGGTCCACTTGCTGTCTCCAGAAAAAAACTTATGATTATGAGGTCCGGCACAGTACCTTCCATAGAAGTGTATAGCACGACATATGTTGTACATGCATGTCAGCTTTGCAATTTGTGACTAGTAGATTGTGATAAATTTGTTGACAAATAACTGAATGGTTAAAAATAAAGTCTGCGTTGCAAATTGCTACTATAGACGATTGTGGTGAAAGAACAAGTGAATACATTATGTAGTTGGAGGTGGCCTCACATAATTAGGGTGAAATGGAAATAAATTGAATTCACAATCTCAGCACCAAGTAACTCAAAGTTAGGGATAGAGGAAGATGGGATTGAATCGGGGAACTGGGATAGGTCTCCAGCGCCAAACAGTTCACATTTTTTTTAGGTTAATGTGTAAACCAAGCGATGGCCCCTGCTGTTGGAGGATGGTGAGGGCTCGGTGGACTGACTGAGAGTGGCCGGCGAGAATGCCATCATCGATGTACCAGCATTGTGAAAGAACGCTTGAGCACTCCTTATCATCAGCAATGGATAACATTTATTTGTGAAGAACTAGTGCAAAAAAAGAGAAACCAAGAGGATCGATCACCTTGATGAACACCCTGCTGTGAGGACAATGAAGTTGGGCCTTTTACTAAGTTGGACCTTTATTTAGATCCCAATGAGCTACACACTGCCATAAAATGGTGGCTCCTGCACGCTTCAGAATGGTCTTACACAAGTTGTTGATTGTCCTACACATGGCCCAAATTGTATTGACCTTGTCTTTGCTTCGAACCCATGTTTAATCCATGACTTAGCAGTTGTTGAGCCTTTCTCCAGTACCTGTGATCATAGCGCAGTGGACTTCTCAATCCTTTGTCCTGGTATACCTAAACCCAATCATAGTCCTTGTTTTCGAGACTTTAGACATGCTGACTACCCTTCTCTTATATCGTATCTATCAGGTGTTGATTGGTTATTACTTTACAATACCAGTCTAAATGCAGATGAATTCTGGACTAAAATATCACAAGTTTTGGAGTATTCAGTCTCTCAATTTGTACCTCTTTCTCGTATTCATCCTAGGAAATCTTCTGTTCCAAAGCACATTCGTTCCTTACTTCTAAAGAAAAAATACTGGTACCCAAGAATAAGCTGATATATCGACAGTATGCTAAACAATACGATGATGCAGTCAAGTCTTATTACTCTTTAAGGGAGCTTGATATTGCTAAAAGCAAGAACATATCTAGATTTTATACCTATGCTAACTCCAAACTTAATAATAGTGTGGGTATACCTCCACTATTGAGTAATGATGGTACTTTGGCTATTGAAGATTGTGACAAATGTGAACTTCTCAATAAATACTTTGTTTCTGTTTTTACTAAAGACAATGGCAAACCCCAACATTTTCCTCTTCGTATACAAAGTACAAAGTCTCTAAATATCATTAGTTTTACTTATGACAAAGTGTTGAGATCTCTTAGGAACCTACCAAACAAATGCTCTAAAACTCCTGATGGTTTTCCGGCATTTTTTCTGAAGTCTATTGCTCCCGCAATAGCATTCCCTCTAAGTTGTCTGTTTACTATGTCTATGGAAAGCAGTATCTTACCTGCTGTTTGGAAAGTCGGTTATGTGTGTCCAATTTTTAAAAAGGGTGCTCGTCAACTTCCTAGTAACTATCGCCCTGTTTCTATGACCAGCATATGTTGTAAAGTGATGGAATCTATTATTTCTGAATCAATGGTTCATTTCCTCAGGGTAAATGGTCTGTTATCAAAAGATCAGCATGGTTTTCTACCCAAAAGGTCTACTTGTACTCAACTTTTAGTAACACTAAATGAAATGTCATTGCTATCTGATGCTAAGATGCAGGTTGATGCAGTTTATATAGATTTTGCTAAGGCATTTGATTCCGTCTCGCATCAAAAGCTTCTACTAAAGTTAGAATCTTACGGTTTCCATTCTCATCTGCTTGCTTGGATAAAGTCGTTTCTTAGTAATCGATATCAACATGTCTACATAGGTTCAAATTTGTCGACCCCACTACCTGTCATTAGTGGCGTTCCTCAGGGTTCTGTCTTAGGTCCACTTCTTTTTCTCATATATATTAACGACCTTCCAGATTGTTTGTCATCACCTGTTAAAGCTAAAATCTTCGCTGATGATACTAAAATTTATTTTCATCATTCTACTGGGGATACATCTCCATTTGTAAGTTCATTATCTGCATTTTGTGATTGGGCATCTAATTGGCAACTTAGCATTGCCTTTCAAAAATGCAATGTCATCTCCTTTGGAAAGCAAATATCTGATACATCATACTCATTATGTGGGATAACCTTAGAGCAAGTATCTTATATTCGTGATCTTGGTGTTTATGTTTCATCAGATTTTAAACCTGGAATTCATTGCTCATCCATTACGGTCAAAGCGTATTCTAGATGTTCTCTACTTCTAAAAGGTTTCCATACTAGTGATGTCAGCATTCTATTACGTGTATTTAAAACCTACGTTAGGCCACTTTTAGAATTCAACACTCCAGTCTGGAATCCTTGGCTGTTTAAAGATATTGAACATATAGAAGGAGTACAGCGTTACTTCACACGAGAAATTTATAAACGTGCAAGGCTTCCTCGCATGGATTATGCATCCAGGTTAGCAAATCTTAATTTGTCATCATTAGAATATCGTCGTATCTATTTTGACCTTACAATGTGTTACAAAATTGTGAATAAGCTTTTGGATATTGATGCAGCTGAGATGTTTACAGTCATTTCAAACGTTCATTCCACTCGTGGGAATTCATACAGGCTCCAGTCGGTCACCATACCTCGTCATGATTTTCGGCTATACTTGTTTTCATCTCGGGTTGTTCCTATTTGGAATTCTTTACCACAACATGTTGTATCTGCAAAGAATATCATCACCTTCATGTGTCGCCTCAAAACTGTAGATCTATCTCCCTTTTGTAAACTGTATCCATTTAAATAGGAAGTATATAAGTGCATTTACACATGCCATTACTTGCCTCTTCAGTGCATTATCTGTACAATGCATTGAGAAATATTATTATTATTATTATTATTATTATTAGATTGTGCCCTTATGGTGCTATTGACGTTCCAACTCCATCATGTGCCTTATGCCCCCAAAAAGAACTAGATCCTTTATGCCATCACAGCATCACCTGTAAACGTGGAAGCGATGTAACAAACCGACACATTCGTCTTCGCGTTACTAGTCTTCAGTGCATGTCAACGTGCCTCATTACCTGCTCGCCTTGAGGCAGGATGTGGTTTAGGCAGTGATGAACTCAGAACTAGGCCTGCTGATATCCTAGTGTCAAAGGTACTGCTGCTTTAGACATCACAGTAACTACACCATTAAGTCCCAAAATTGTTTCAGAAGCGGGGGTTTCTGCTGGTGTAGCTGCAAAAGCTGCAGAATCAAGAAAACATGAACAAAATGACACAAAATGTCCAGAGCTTGGTTGGCACTGCATTCCACTAGCAGTGGAAACATATGGAGCCTGGGGTGAAGAGGCATGTAATGCTTTCTCCTGCATAGCCATGCTTGAAGCCATACTCACAAACTGCAGCAAATCCCAAGTGTTGGGGGATCTATATGGAAGACTGAGCATTGTACTTGTGAGAACAAACGCCAGGGCCATCCTTGCAAGATCCTTGCAGGTGGCAGATCTACAGGTCAATGCAATGGATTATTGATATATTAGACTCAATTAATTTAGGATGCTAATTGCAAACAGCCCTTACCGCACGTTAATAGGCCTTATTCAGACCCATTATTAGATACAATAAATTATTGCGTGACAGTCCCCTTTACCATAATCTATGCCTTTACTCAATGAATAACGAAACGAACGAGAACGAATCGAGCGAGAACTACTGTATAAACATCTGGATGCCGTCGGAAAACAGAGCTATGAGGAAAATGTCGACTGATGGACTTAGAGAGTGATGGACCATGTAAATACTGTGTGCGTACACACGCACTTATTCTAATAAACGCATCTTAGAAACAGAACGTCAAGAGATACAGTAGTAAGTCCAGTTGCACCCAGAAACTAGCATGCTATCAAACATAAACTTTCTTGTTAAACAACATGCAGCTGATTTTGTACCTACTTACTAAAGCACAGTGTAGTGTTCTGAAGAGAAAATCATTCGTTAATTTTTTTCCAGAACACGTTCAAAATACGAAATGGTCCCTATTGCATCCTACACAGTCTAACAAAGTAATGTATGGCATTTTCTATTAAGTTCAATTCGTGCTCATTCTCGATATAGCGTAGAGCCCGAGTCACAAGAAACCTTTGATACTTCCTTTTATTGAGAGTTTTTAGAGTTTACCACAGTGAAAAAACGAGTCAAATCAATTATTGATTCACAATTGATTGGACAGTAAAATCAAGCGCAAATCAAGCGCACTTGATTTTATATGCCTTGATTTAACAATTGATTTAAAATCCTCAATAATTGATTCGACGAGTTTTTGTTTTGCTGTGTATACGTTTGCTTACAGCTGACGTACATCGAACTTCAACTGGACTGGGAACGAGGGACGTACGTTGGGCCAACGTACCTCCCTTGTCCAGTTGAAGTTCTTGCTAGCGAGACTATGTCATAATTATTCATCGATTGGCTTGAATAACTTAATAGAAGCAGAGAAAATGCCATACACCACTTTGTTTGACTGTGTAGGATGCAATAGGGACCACTTCGTGTTTTGAACGTGTTCTGGAAAAAAAATTAACGAACGATATTCTCTTCAGAACACTTTTTGTAGGCGTGAGAATGAATACCAAATATTTCATGTAACGAAGAAAAATGTTTTCACGCATACAAATGAGAGTCGTTGCATGTACTTTTTTGTGCTTGATAACCAAAAGTATATGGATTAGCCAGTTTTACTTGACAATGTTCCATCTAAGGAAAGATTAGGTCTGAACGCAGTTTTATTTTTTGTGCCAATGCTAAAAACTCTTCCAACTTTTGCTACTTTTGCAAGTTTGAAAAAGAAAATTAGCCATCTGCACTCTTAACAGACCGGGTTACATCAGCCTCACGGCCCTCACCTTGATATTGGCGTGGTGGCCAGGGAGGGCCGGGGGGGCAATTGCCCCCCCCCCCCCCCCCCCCCCCCCTTTGCGGGGCTTAAAAATAGGGGCGCCACCGAGCACAAGGGGCGCCAACAACTGAAAGTTTGTAACAATTAATTTTCCTTCCGATACGTAATTCATACCATAGCAATTGAATCGGCAATCACTCGTTGGAACAAAGGCCGTGAGTGCTCCCGGCTCCCCCCGCCCCTCCCTTTTTCACCCCTCCACCCTCCATGCAATAAAATGCTATTGATTTGACCGTATCATGTGTAATTACAATATAGACGCTCTATGTCACTCCAAGGTTATTAATATCAACTATTAATAATCCTTGGTCATTCCTACTAGTGCAACGTTCATCCCACGTGCACTGATTTCAGTTGTAAGAAGTGTTGGATGGAAGACAAAGGGAAAAGAAAGAAATCCGGAGCATCGTATCGTAAAGTGAAGAAGCAAAGGGTCGATGAAGAAGCTAAACTTAGCAATTTAATGTATAGGTTTCACTATGTCATTGACAGAGCATTTGTTCTTCCCTTGTGAGCGCGGAAAATCATAATGTTAGCATTTGAAACGTAAGTAACCCTACGTACACTTCCAGCATTGGTGCCTGGTATGACATCAATATAAGCTTCAACTATATAATAAGGTGCAAATGAGTATCTGACATAATGTACGTTGCACAGATAAAAGAGTTAAAAACGTCAAGAGGTATAACCCTAACCACATTTGCTGAAAACTGTCAGGAACAGTTGGGTAACTCATATAGCCTTCACAATGTAATAATTATTGCTGCTAATTTTTCGCCCCCTCCGGATAAATGGGTTTGTCATAAGCGCTTAGTGAATGTAACAAACATACACTGTGCACAATATCTGATTTTGCTACATCCAGCTTCATAAACTGTAATAGAAATCGCATCCAAAATGAAAGTAGACTTGACTAAGCAATGGACCGGAACTTGTGTCACTTTTACTAACCCAATGTTTTGCTCCACTCAGATGACATAAAACTCTTCTTAGACTCACCTAGTTTTACTTTTGAATATATGGGATCGTTTCCGCGAAAGGGACCTATACAGTACAGTATAGCTAATAATGCATACATCATTAAATTTCAGTGCAACACTTGCGTTAAAATGTATGGCTAACAAGTAAATAAAAACATTCTCTAACGAGAAAGTTGTTGGTATATAGGATTGACCAATGGTGGTGTAAAAAGCACAGAAACAAGAGTGACAGAAATTTGACTGGAAAATTGAAATAGGCCTATATTTAGCCCATTACTCAGTTACAACGTTAGTGTGCTAAATATAGGCCTATTTCAATTTTCCAGTCAAATTTCTGTCACTCTTGTTCAGCGGCGGATCTACCATAGCGTTGGGGGGAAGGGGGGGGGGGGGGGGGGCGGGGGCGGCCGCCCCCCCCCCCCCCCCCCCCAAGCCGACAGCAAAAAATATGAGCACAAAGCAACCTATATATGAATTAGTGGCAAATGTAAACAATGATTATGAGTATTCATTCGTTTATGTGCTCCAAACAGCTTCGATCTAATGTGCAGCAGTACCCATTTGGAGGTGCACAATGGCATCACAACAATGTGGCAAATAATGATCAAACTATTTTTGATTCAATCAACTAGCACCGCTGCTGATTTATCATGAAAATTAATGTATCAGGCAACGAGTCATAACCAATTCAATAATATGTTGCATTACTCGTCAAGCTAGTGACTAAATTGACAAGCTTGACTTTATCCATCAACCTGTTCCCATTCCTCCACCACTTCCTCCCACCTCTGCTAATAACAGCAGATACTGGTGATTTTTTGGAGATGTGAATATAAATATAAATCCCCCACATCCTCACACACATACACACACAACACTGATACATTCATTGTAATGTTTCAGGTTAGTGATTTGGAACAAATGCTCAGTTTAATGGTTAAACTATGCAGTTGGTTTGGGACAAACATAGAGGGAAATAAATTCCAAACGTCCTTTGCCATATTTCGGCATTTCGACAACTTTGATTTAGTGCCATTGTACTTTAGATTATGTATAAACCATCCAAGTGATGCTTCAGCAATGGGATATCAATGATGTATGTGCATGTGGCCTCCTACACATGTGCATGTACATTTATATGGCCATGGGGCGTTAAAATAGAATGGGGGAAGCCGGATACCTATGCTCCTTTGCCTAAATAAAGCACATTGTTCCAATCTGATTAAATTTGAGGGTGCTCAATCATGTTGATATATGATGTTTGATTTGTTTAGTAACAGACTAATAAGCTCAACTAGGCACAATACATCTACTTCTGAACAACCACTTTGATTCCATTTGCTGCCTACCTGAATAACATACAGAGTGGTAAGTACAGAATGAGTTTAGACAGATGGCTGTAGTTCCAGCTCTGATGTACATGTACCAAGAGTAGTCTGACCAGGAACTGGAACGGACACGTGACAAAAGCAACACATATAGTTTGGTCCACTCATATTTCTCTGATTCCACTCACAGAATCCATTAATATTGTTATAGCAATTAAACAACCACAGTCAATATTAATTAAGAGGATGATGAAGCAAATTGTATTGTTAAACACATAAGCATGCAGTTATGTTGACCCATTCATGTCAACATCATTCTTGATTGAATCTAAATCACTAAGAGATACTATTATCTTTGTTTCATTCATTGCTGGGACTTGCACATTATCAATTCTGTTTCTTGACACAGATAAATCGAGGTTGTAATCTATAAAGTTTGCTGTCTGAGTGATTTGGTTTGTGGACTGTTGCATCATTTTTTCATAGGCATCTATTTGTTCTTTCATGTCACGAAGCTGTTGCTCTGTTTGTTCCTTCTGTTGTCTCATGTCACTAAGCTCTTGTTCCTTCTGTTGCCTCATGTCATAAAGCTCTTGTTCCTTCTGTTGCCGCATGTCATACAGTTGTTGCAATGTTTGTTCCTTCTGTTGTCTCATGTCATTAAGCTCTTGTTCCTTCTGTTGCGTCATGTCATTAAGCTGTTGTACTGCCTGTTCTTTCTGTTGTCTCATGTCACTCAGCTCTTGTTCCATTTGTTGCCTTACATCACAAAGCTGTTTTTCTACTTGCTCCTTCTTTTGCTGCATTTCACGAAGCTCTTGATCAGTTTGCTCCATCTGTTGCCTCGTGTAATGAAGCTGTTGTTCCACTAGTTCTTTCTGTTGCTTGACATCATTAAGCTCTCGTGACATTTCATCATAAATCTAACATTGCAGATACAAACATAATACCTAATTGTACAGCATTACAGTACACAGATTATGATAAAATATCAATATTATGTCATTATTCAAAATAACAATGAAGTATAAAACATGAATTCAATAGTCCATGCTGTTAAAATATCATAATCTATTCTGTGGATTGTGTTCTGTGTTTAAGCAACATTATTTCCAGCTACCAATAGTTTCATCAGCCATTATGACATGTATTTGATCATCCATAGTATATTAAAAACACATAACACATTATGTAATTCATTTAAATAGTGCGTTTTAGCTCTTTTCTACTTCCATATTGGATAAAGCTGAAGACAGCGGGTGGGTTGAGAGAACGAGGACTGTGGAGTGAATCATGACTAAATCTACCCTTTTCATCTAAATTTGGGTCAAAATGCACAGATCACTGCAGTTCTGTCTGTAACAAGCTGCTATTTTCTGATCTGTACACCGAACGATACATGTAAATGAAAGTTGAGACAGTTGGCCATATATCCATTCACAATGTGTAGTAGGAAAAAATATATAACACAGCAAGTCATCATTGTTTGGCCGACTGCACAACTGGTTTACTTAGTGGTAGCTTTGGTAACCCAATACACTGATGTACACTGAAAGAGTCCAACTGGTGTTCACATTGTGGTGTATACACCAACTTGATGTAGATAAATATAAGGTGCCAAGATGATGCACTTTTATCAGAAATCTTATGATTGTGACAATTGCTGGATCCATACCATCAGATTCAATCCGTAACTTTGGCTGTTAACGATTTATAAATATCTCTTGACATTAATAAAATTGATATTACAAGCATACACGGAAAACACAGCAGCAGTATTAGTTATTACATAACATTAGACTAAACACCTACATGTAGAGGCTTCATGTATGTACTGCATGTAGGCCTACAGTTAAACTCTAAACTATTTTTAATTAAGTTAACCTGGAACACTGCATCTTCTGGACAGGATTGCCCTACATGCAGCTACTGACCTCACTAATGAGATATTCAACCGCCCATAAATGTCTGTCAAGACCTTTGCCTTAGGGCAGTGCAGGGAGATCGAGAGGATGGAAGCTAGTCTAGCGAAGGTGTTCTGGGCCTCTTTGCCCCAGTTCCCATAAGATTCCACTGCCAAAGGAATACCCACCCCAGCTCCTGACACTTTGGGTCATTGGAAGAGTGCTTTCGGCACTCTGCTTTGTGAGCTGCAACACCTGCGGAATTACACGCATCATGCAAAGTAGCAGGAGTGAGTGAGGAGGTAACAGTAACATCGAAGGCTGCTGGTTTTGCCCTATCCCAAGCATCAACTAGCACATCAGCGTGACGGGAATTACTCTGGACTCTCGAAAGGCCTTGACCAACCTCCACTATTACAGATATGTGAGCATGGTGACAAAACTCAGCAAAGATGTTTTGCAGGCGATTGTGTCTGATGACAACATCCCCACCATGTCTGCATGACACTGCATGATGTCCAAGAGGATCCAAAGTGATTTTGGGGCAGAATGGGCACACTGATTGTATAGAAGAGTTCATACCTAGCCACCACATCACTGCGATTTGAAATTCGGCCGGATCAAGATGGGCTATTCCATAATATAATTGTACACCCCTACTGATGACTAATATCAAGGTATCCATCCCCCCTAGGACATAAAGCCTCTACACCATACCCCCCAGGACATTTATTTTGGACCCCCTCTGAACACACTTCCCTGTACATTACCATTGAACCCCCTCTGGACACAACCTGATGTACATGTACAGTAGGATACCCCCTAGGACATTTACCAATAGCCCGATGCAAGCCCAACCCTAACGAGGGGACAACCGAAAGCAGCAAAACTAGCAAGAGGAGCAGAGGCAGAGAGAAGTCGCGCCTTATTGGCAGGAGTTGAAGTCATCAAGATAGACTGAAAAAGATGGTCATCCAACTTCTTGCACAAGGCATGGGAGAGAGGAGATGACAAAACAGACTCCACTGTGATGGCCTCTGTAGGGGACATATCTTAATAAGCAATTAACAATTCTCAACAAAAAGGGGTAGAACTAACAGTTTTGTTTCGAGCTGTTCAAGGAAGCTAACAATGACCTGACGAGCATTGAATAAGGTATATGAGTACAATGCATGATGACTTTTATGGTCCATTATGGTTCTTTATGATGATCCCAATTAGCCTTGGAACTACATTACGTAATTTGTAATTTGCAAGAAAATGTGATCCATAGTACTCCATGCATTCATTTTATATGTCACTTTGATTGCACCTGCTATACCTGATGGCCGAGTGTACACCTCACCTTGCTTTGGTGGGACTTCAATAAATCTATGATATCCTTATGACTATTCTTCACTGCAGCGTTCAGAGCTGTTTTTCCATCCTAAGGACACAGATCATACAGTAATACAGGAATGATCATCTAACAAGGCACTCAATCAATGCAATTATTTGATACTTGTTGAACACTACAATAGTGAAGTTGATTTGGGAAACCCGGGTGAAAAAGTAGTGAGATCCCGCATAGAGAATGTAGCTCATGTTTTTCTGCCAAATCACGCTTGGTTTCAAGCACAGTATCTCATCCATAGTGCAACCATATTAATCAAAGTTTGTGTATAGAGGTCCTTTGTCTATACAATGCCAAAATTCGTTTCAATATACAATGTGTCGGTCTGAAGATATAAGTACGAGCACCATTTAATTAAAAAAAAACCCCAGTGAAATAATGCTGAAACTTAACACATCGTATATTGAAACAAACTTCGACATTGTATAGGCAAAGGAGATCTTTACATAACAACCAAATTGTTGATTGCACTATGGATGATTGAAACCAAACGTGAAAAATGACCACATTCTATGCACGATTTGGTGGGTTCTCACTAACATTTTCACCTGGGAAAGACATGGTATTCATAAATCATTCTATAGTTGAAATAATCGAGGAGCACTTCATTAGCCAGAACAAACCAATATCCAATGGCTGCTGATTGTTCCCAATTCTCACTGTTGTAATAGTACTATTACTTGCCCTTTCAATTGGAGGGGTGGACCACTAGTGATGACACAATCCCAATGATAATGGTGGAGGGGAAGTGGAGATGGGTAAGGTGCATGCATCCATGAGTTCAGGCCCAAAAGCACAGGTGGATCCAGTTGGACAGCACTCCTGATCTCCAGGCAGGCTCCCAATTTAAATAGATGGTTTACTGTAGTTGAATTAGTTCGCACAATTATTCTTCTATCTCCTCAGCCCAATTTACTATACATGAGAAAAATTTCTTTAATGCAAAATGTTTTGATATTTGCGTATTAAATCTTCATTGCAACAGACAATTCACTTCAGCAGTTGCACACACAGGAATGTTTGCTGATAATAAATCATAGATGCTGTAAGTGGATATTATAATACAAGTGAAATGTCATGAAAGAGTAGTGAACTTTGTGTAATGTCTGTTAAGACTAGAGTATGATCCAAGCCCAAAACTATTTAAATAACGCAGCTGTGACTGCATGCTTCAAAATATGAAGTCAGTTCCAGTATCATTTGACGGCAATAATATTTTGTGTGTCCATTTCTCCTTGTTAAGTGGAGTGATGAAATCTACATGTACATGTATGTGTCATGAAGTAATTTAACATTCTTGTGTGTGCAATTGTTGAAGTGAATTGTCTGTTGCAATGAAGATTAAATGAAAAAAAATTAACATCACATCACTTACACTGGATGTTATATTTACATCAGCACCTGCTGCCAACAAGCTCTGTACTACACCATAATGACCATTCTGACTTGCCACATACAATGGAGTTGCTTTGTTCTTGTAAGGAATGAAGGAGCAAAACATATCAAACATACACCTATACACAATAACCACACTCTTCATACAACCACCTCCATATAGATGCATAATAATATGCTAGGGAGTACAGAGTGAGTGAAAAAAGGGAAGAGAGTGGGTGAGAGAATGAAGAAGGGAGGAGTGTAAAGAAAGGAAAGAACAGTGCATCACCCCAGCATTTGGTATTGCACGTGTCAATATAGGTGTAACAATCACACATGCAAATTAACCTACGTGTGTATTAATGCACAATGCAAAAGCATGGATACAACGAAACACACCAAACAGCACAAACGCACTATACACTACACTAGAAGTGCATACCAACAGACACACATATGCACATATACACGTATGTGGCCGTTGTGCATTCAACCACAACTACTCTCTATAACCACCTCACAAAACAATAGTACAGTAAGGAGACATGCAAAACATTCAATGTGATAGAATAATTAAACAAATACATAACCTACTATAGATCTTGCCATATTCACATCAGCCCTTGCGCTTAGCAAACTTTGTACTACATCATTATGACCATTCTGGCTCGCCATATACAATGGAGATGTATTGTTCTGGTAAGGAGCAAAGGAACAAAATATGAAAACATACACTTTTTCATATAGCCTTATAATGAAGATATATGTATAAGGCCATTCCAAATGTGATAATAGTTTCCCGTCCGGACCTTTTTCCAAAACCCATGTGGGCGGGCGGCTATTATCCATTATTTACATATAAATTATTAAAAATCAATATATTAATTTCTATCTATCTTACATCATTAAGCGTGAAAGTGAAAGGTGGCAGAACTGAAAATGATGGCACTGTATATCCGGAGCTGTAGCTGCTGATGTCTGCGGCGCTTTGGGCCTATAAATATGCAAGTCTTTTCTATAAGAGCGTCTCTTATTTAAATGGCGGACATCTTCTTGGACTACACTCAGTATAATGATGCGTGCATGTGTTATGTGTTGATGTTGATTTTCTTTTGTGCATTTAGCATTATTTGAAATGCATCTCTTGACAAGGATAGATCAACTTCTGGAACATCCTCTGAGGACCTCGGTGTTCCTTGAAACTACATATTTCAAGAACTGACCAAACGATTGAGTAACTTCACCACAATTCAGGTAATAGTCGCCAGCACTGGATAGATCCTCCTTCCTCTATCCGACTCTTACTTCCTGTATTTTATGGTCCTGTTTGCTATCATTGATTCTTATACAAATAACCTGTCCAGTTAAACTAGAGTTCAGATTGCTACCTTCCGGACATGCAGGTTTTTAATACTAAATACCTACTTGTTCATATAACTGATATATGTTTAGGTGTTCCTCGGCAGATAAAATAGTCCAACTCAGCACTGTTGTATGGCAACATTCGTCGTACACGGACACGTTAACTCTTTCGTGGACAAAGCCAATTTTTAGGTACACATGCATGTTGTGCAAAGAAAAGTGTTGCGCGTTGCAGGAAAACGTAGTTAGCAAACAACTTACACTATATGACCAGAAAACAAACTGATCAATATGTTGTTGACTACAAAGTGTTAATTATTTAGATAAACAGAGTGGCTTTAGTATATATCACCTGCGGCAGATATTGCTCTGTTGCCCACGAAAGAATTAATCAACATCTCAAACAAATAAGTAACATTCAAATAAATATTCCGATATTTAGAATAATGGACATAATGGTGACATTACGCGGGTAGCGTATAATGACGCGGGCGGAGGACGGGAAACTATTATCACATTTGGAATGGCCTAAAGTAGATAAATTGCATAACTCATTATATAATGTAAATTAAGACTTTGCATATACATCACGCATGCATGCATGCATGTTATACACCATTACACTTGCACACACTACAGCATGGAGTGAGAGTATTTTATACATTGTCCATTGATATAAGACTAAGACCATGAGGTGTCAGTCGCTGCATGTGGTTCTAACTAGATGTGGAACGTTCTATACGAAAATGGGTCTTGTGAATTTTATTAATAACATACAATTTAAATCGATATATCTTCCGAAATATTAACGCTATTGGGTTCCTCTTTTTAACACAACATACCACACCATTACTATATGTGAAAATCCATTTTGGTGTCTTACACATGCGGGGTACCGGCGTTTCAAGGTCCGATACCCCGTAGGGTTCAAAACGACCACATCTTCAGGTAGGAGTGTCCAAATCGGTTCAAAATAAGTACCTATGTAGAAGGGTCCTACCGCTATTGATTTGTTCTGTTCGTTAATTTTTGCTTTATCCGTTATGGAGATACAAGTGTGCAAAGAAATTGCATATTTCCCGGGCGTTACGTGCCATTAATGTATTACGACTGGCTTCGAGGGCGTCCTTGTAATATTGTGCGTAGCGCCCGGAAAATATGCAATTTCTTTGCACACTTGTATCTCCATAATGGATAAAGCAAAAATTAACGAACAGAACAAATCAATAGCGGTAGGACCCTTCTACATAGGTACCTATTGTGAACCGATTTGGATACTCCTACCTGAAGATGTGGTCGTTTTGAACCCTACAGGGTATCGGATCTTGAAACGTCGGTACCCCGCATGTGTAAGACACCAAAATGGATTTTCACATATAGTAATGGTGTGGTATGTTGTGTTAAAAATAGGAACCCAATAGCATTAATATTTCGGAAGATTTATCGATTTGAATTGTATGTTATAAAATAAAATCCACAAGACCCATTTTCGTATAGAACGTTCCATGTGTTTACAAGATGTCCCACAATGAATGAAATGTGATGAAAACTAACCACATACATGTATATTAGTATTAACCAGAATAAATAGGATGATTATATTTTATTAAGTATATCCATGTACGAATAATAATAATAATTTGCGTGTTGTACTTGTACATGTACATGTGAAATGTAATAATGATTAATTAAAAATTTAAATAATAAATACAATTCATAATCAATGTGCTCAAAAATCAAATGAACTTAATAACTCTGATATTTTTGTTGAGTCTAATTCATCATTAATTTGCATAAATTATTTTTGTTAAAGTATACTTGTTATTGAAGGCACGAAAATGAAAAGAAAGAGCCTACGAGCAACGAATGAGAGATTTTGAGCTTGCATCCTTCAGCCTCCTTGTGCTTTCAACCACTGTAGGAATGGGTAAAATTGCCACCATTACCTACAAGCGCCTTGCTGACTGGTTGGCGTTAATGTGGGGATCGTCCTACAGCGTAACTATTGGATGGCTACGTTGCCGTGTGTCCTTCTCCCTCCTCCACTCCTCAATACAGTGCATCAGGGGAACCCGCTCGTCCAAAGGACACACATTAGGTATCCTATCCTCCATTGACCTGGTGCATAGTGAATATAGGTTCACTCTGGCCGAAATTGTTATCTGACAATCAACTACTAATTTATCACTTGCAGGGCCTAAATCTTCATGCATTTTTGTGTATATTATTATGCGTATATGGGGGTCAATTTCCAAACAGGACATAGTGCATACATTACAAAACTGCTAGTACACTCAATACAAATGTAACACTTGTGTTGAAATGTAGAGCTAATTAAAAGTTCAGAGCCTTACTGATTCTCAGTGCGTAAGAATTGCTGTGTAAAGGACATTACAGAATATCATATAACTTGAAATCTTGAAAAACTAAACATGCACTATGTCCCTTTTGTATTTGTGCGCCAAGTTATTATTACACCCAAAAATATTGAAAGTTAATTATCAAGTTGGATTTATCTTAAAGGAATTTTGCTTCATTGCGGGACACCCGGTAGAGTGTATATAAAGACAAAATAATAACTGATGTTATTCAAACTAAACAACTCTGGGCACCAAGCCATGGAGCTCAGCACCTTAAGCACAAAAGTCATATCCTAGTAGTTACCACACTAAAACTGGATGGAGTATTCTTTGAATGCACAATGTATATGTAAACGTTTGATGATTGTGCGTATAGAAACTTCCATAAAACATTTAGGATCCAAGTGTAACAGAAGCCAGTGACACAGTGTCCTCTTATCATGCACCATGGTAAGGCAAAAGACAGTAGCATATCATATGAAGCGTGACACCTACATGTACTGCATTCAAAGTTGAAATGGACAAGTTTTGTATGCTAAAGTTTCAGTTGTTTGCATTGATAACAGTTTGTATATCTCACATGCACATACTTAGTGTAGCACAATGACTCAGCAGATGGATGCACTGTACGTACCTTATCACCCTGATTGACATTAGCTCCTGCTTCAATTAGTGTCTTCACTACTTCAGAATGTCCCTTAATACTTGCTGTAAACAATGGAGTGTAGCCATCCTGTAATACAAGTGCCATCAATGAGGCTGGATGATTGCAAAGCAATCTGCAATAATGTTTTTAGGTGTCTGCTACACTGGGGTTGTCTTGAAAATGTCAAAGAACGATATTTAAAATCAGTATACATTTCTCACTAAATGAAATGTTTTTCTGAGCTACCGTCTCGTCACTATATTATGGATTTGTAATTTATACGCACAACAAAAATAAAGTAACTATCTAAAAATCATTAATCCATTTTATAATCATCCGTACTTTATTACAGTACGTTTTGACACTACAGATGAATGGCAGGTGGGCAGCCTTCTAATGACTTTTATTATCAACCACCTATGGAGTTTAATCTGGCTAAATAGCTATGCAGCATTAGAAAGGTTACACTCATGAATGAGGTGCAATTGTGCAACCTGTGTCATGAATGAGGGTGTATATGTGCAACCTGTGTTCAGTAATCAGAACCCAGAATACTAAATACCAGTTTCAACATGCATTCCACACTCACATACTATACCACAAACACATGTAACATGCACACAAACACACATTATCCTTGATAACCCTAACCTCAGCTCTGGAGAACCACAAACGAATAAGAGTGATATTGGAGTTGACAGTCTCCAGTTGATTTAATCCTCCAGAGACATCAAGGCTGGTTACTTTTGTCATCAGGGAGTTAAAGTTCTGCTTGGTATCCATGAATGGTAGGATGAATCTGTAGGCAGCATAGAGGTGGTTAAGGACGGCCTCATTGTACTCTTCATGTTGAAGCTGTGCTGTGATCAGCTGGTACTGCTGACCAAACGCTTCCTGTCCCTCTATATCATCAAACCTCTTGTCTCTCACAAACTGAAAAAAATGTACACTGTCAGCTACAGCAGGAAAAAGGTCAAGGTTGTTATATGCTCCAGGATTCATAAGGTACATGATATTTTTGACATGCTGCATTTTCTGCACAGCCTCCCGTGGTGTCAGGTTTGCCCTACTCCTCTCCACCTCTTCAGCAATCGTCACCACTTCCTTTAGACTAGGGTCATTCAAGCAGCCCTCGAGATGATATTGTTGAACAACCTTATGGATGGCTGGAATATGGATAGATGTGTACTGGAACAGTTCTAGCATGCCGCAGACACCCTTCAGCCCTTCATCGATGCTGACTTGAGGCCTTCGCTCTACAGTGGCAAAATAGGTGGTAAGAATATGGAACTCTACCTCAATATTGATGCTCTTCAGTGTCAACATTCCACCTTCAGCAATGATCTCAGAGTATTTGGCTGTGCCCTCGATAAGTTTGGCCAGGAAATGGCTAGTGGTTTTCAGTGCTTTGGCTAAGATTTGTAGGGCCACACCCTCCTCTTTGGGCCTTTCTTCTTTGGTCCCCTCCTCTTTGGGCAATGCCCCCAGGGTGGAGAAGGTATTACTGGGTCTCACTGAAGGATGGACAGAAATGGCAGAGCACTCTTGCTTCAGTTGAAGCCCTAAATAGTTGTTAAAGATCTCACACTGATTAAGACTGAAGAAAACTAGCATTTTCATGTGATCCAATAAGGGTTTAAGAAACTCGTCAAGCTGGTCAGTCAGTGCAGCAAGTTCTGTCAAAGTGAGGCTCTTGGTTGCCTTAAGAGAGATATTCTGACCAGGGGGTTCAAACAAGCCAGTTTTACATGGGCTAAAATGATTTACTAGCTGCTCTTTTGTTGGAGAAGCGCTCTCTCCTGGCAGCAGAATGTGTTTTGTAAACGTTGAAGGAAATATAACCCCATATCGATGAAGAATCTGAGAGAGCATAGAATATTTGGCATCTGGAATGCCGGGAATGTATTTAATTAAGTGATAGTTCAATATTTCAAACAGTTCAAGATAAAGGTCCTTTTTAGATTGGCATTGTTGGGCATCAATGATGATAGAATTTGAGCATAGCAATTGACCTTTTTCAAACAACATGGACTGGTTGCTTGCAAACAGCAAAATGTCATCATAATTACAATTATTCTCATCAAACTTCTTCTGCCAGTCCAACAATACTGTTTGAAGCTTGCTTACCCATTCAAAATACTTGTGAACATCATCGCTGTGGATGACCTGGGGAAGAGGGTTAGACAGGATTCTCTTGCACTCTGGAAGATTCTTTCCATTGCAATAAGAGGCATAGATTGGAGCAAGCTGGGAAACAACGTAGTCACAGGAGTGGACCCAATCAAAGCTGTCAAATGTGATACTGGTGGAGGTCTTCTGACAGTACGCAGCTACAATACCCCAACAAGCCTTATGTTGAGGGTTTAAGGCTTGAATCCATGATAAGTCCTTCTGAAGTTTGGTACTAGCTGTGCTCAACAACTCTTGAGCTGAGGGATCACCACTTTGAATTACTGTTAGCTCAGGAATGACCACCTGTGGATAAACAATGTTCAGGAAACAATAATTGAATCAAATTCCGTATATTGGCATAAAGGCAAGAGGTATTGCAAGCATAAAAACATTGCTAAGGTCAGACAGAAGGTGGTACAACCACATTGCTTACAAACTGCACAGAGCTTCATATGCAAAACTGTATCACTTCTGAATATACTACTGTCCTATCTAGAAGCACAATTTGAACATGACTTCTAAATAAAATTGGTGTAACAGTAGGATTTGTATACACCAATCGAATTAAGAAAATATAGGGAGTAAGGAAATTAAGGCTATTGTAGTGTGTCCCAGTTATACTTTTGCACATAGCCAATGAATTCGTGAACCTTATGTTGAGCTATGCCAAAAATATGTTGAAGCTGTAAACAAGCATTATATTGATCATTGTGTTCATGTATACAACTGGTCAGTGAAAGAGCTCTTCATTGCCTGGTACTAAATGACCAAATGCTAAATAGAGCTATCAGGCAAGTAATGGCATGCTTTGTTGAAAAGTATTCAATGTGCATTCCTTATGCAACAAGTAAATAAAAACATTCTCTACGAGAAAGTTGGTGGGATATAGGATTTGAAGGCAATTGGTGGTGTAAAAAGCAAGGAAACAAGGTCTTATCAGAAGGGAAAATGTAATAGTCCTATATTTAGCACATTTCTAGGGCGTATGTTGTTTGTGTGCTAAATATAGGACTATTACATTTTCCCTTCTGATAAGACCTTGTTTCCTTGCTTTTTACACCACCAATTGCCTTCAAATCCTATATCCCACCAACTTTCTCGTAGAGAATGTTTTTATTTACTTGTTTTCTTAATTTTTTTTTCACACCCAATGTCTAATTATACAAGACATAGGCTGATAGTCGATTGTGTATCAGAGTATAACATCGATTATTTATATAAAAGCGAGTCCTCCATCCGATTCTGAAGCTAGTGGTGAAATTTTGATCGCTTAAAAGTGTTCCTGTCCCGAGTTATGCGTTGCCAAGAAGGAGGAGGAGAAGAAGACGACCCGCCCCTTGTTCCGAGACTGGGTACGAGAACGGGCAGTATACTCTTGTTCTCTACAACCACGCGGTTCTGCGACATGTAACAAAAACGAAACTACTAATTTTTGACTTCTAGATTGATTGCTAAAACAAGCTACACGATCCGATCGTCGGGAGTGTTGTTACAGACGGGTCGCGTTTTTTTAATGACTTCATAGTCGGGGTCAAATCCTATAATTAACGAAACTTCCGATAAATTATCCTCTCTTTATTTCATCCTATGAGTTTGTCTTCATCACTGAGTGATGGTTAAATCCTGATTCGCCTTATGTTAATGGTACCATAAGACAATTTTATAACATATGGGACAGTTTCCGCGAAAATTGCCCCACGGATATATTATAAAATGTTATAAAAATGCATCGCGGGTGAATCGCTATAACTTCCCAACGGTTAACGCTATCGACTTCCTATTTTCAACACTTCATACTACACCATTTCACTACGGGGAAACTTATTTTGGGGCCTTGCACTAGTTCCTTGCTGATGCTACGAAGTCCGATACCCCATGGGGTTCAAAACCGTCACATCTTCAGCTAGGAGAGTTTAAATAGCTTCAAATTCCGTACGTACATACAGGGGTCCTGTTGCTATTGATGTGTTCAGTTCGTTAATTTTTACTCTATCCGTCACGGAGATACAGCTGTGCAAAGTTAATGCACATTTCCCGCTCGATTGCACCATTTTTGCATGCAACCCGTGTTCCATTCTCCCAATCCACAATAAATTTTGATAACTTCTTTGTTCCGCCCATTTCTCCCTTAGCCGTTCCCAACTGTTTTTGTCTCACTCAGGCAGTGAGTTTATGCGGAAAGTTAAAAGAAGAAGAACGCTGCTCAGTTCCAGACGATCGTACCAAATTAACGGACCCCAAGTGAATATAACCTTGCGCCTCCCACGTCGCCGGCAGTATTCAAAACGGCACGCGTAAGGCTATTTGCTAAGCACTCACATCATCCTCTAGTCGTGTAATAAAGCTTTCCTATTTGCCATCATCTTGCTAAAATCATCGTCTTATATCTGCCACGCCCACTCGGCTACGATTTCGGTCTCACACAATTAACTTTCAGCTCACACATACTCATGCTGGCTCCCACTTGTGCACACACTTGCATTGTTACGTACATGGCCCTGTACACTATCGTATGGCATATTTTCTTATACACAACCGCACACACACACACACTCACACACACACATACACACACACACACACACACACTCATGTACAGCGTACTTGCACACACCAGTTATACATGTGGCAAACAATACACCTGTCTGATGATGGTACAAACACTCTCACTCACAAACATTGTCACATGCACAAGTACATGTATTGTATTCAATTCAGCTGATTGCATTTTAATTTGTGTACCAAGCTTGCATAAAACACACATGCACAGGCACACACACACACACATGACATACACACACAGACACACAAATGCACACACAGACACACTAACACATGACATACACACACAGACACACAAATGCACACACAGACACACTAACGCACACACACATACACACATGACATACACACAGACGCATACAAACACACACAGACACACTAACGCACACACACACACTCACACAGACACACACACAGGCACACACAGACACAAATGCACACACAGACACACTAACACACACACACACACAAACGCACACAGACACACACACATGACATACACACAGACGCATACAAACACACACACACTAATGCACACACACACACTAACGCACACAGACACACACATGACATACACACAGACGCATACAAACACATGCACACAGATACACAGACACACATGGACACAAAAAACACGACACACATATGACAAACACACACACACGCACACACACACACGTACACACACACATGGAAATACACACTAGCACAGACACACATGCACACACACATGCATGAAATACACACTAGCACACACAGACACACTACATACACACAGATGCATTCAAACACACACACACAGACACACTAACGCACACACACACAAACACACACGCACACATGACATATACACATACACACACACACACACACTAACGCACACACACACTAACGCACACAGACACACACATGACATACACACAGACGCATACAAACACACACACACAGATACACAGACACACATGGACACACAAAACACACGACACACATATGACAAACACACACACGCACACACACACACACACGTACACATACACACATAGAAATACACACTAGCACACACAGACACACATGCGCACACACATGCATGAAATACACACTAGCACACACATGCACACACAGACAGACATGACATACACACACAGACACACTAACACACACACACATGACATACACACACAGACACACAAATGCACACACAGACTGCATTTCAATTTGTGTACCAAACACACACATGCACACGCACAGGCACACACACACACATGACATACACACACAAATGCACACACAGACACACTAACGCACACACACACACACACACAAATGTACACACAGACACACTAATGCACACACACACACACACACACAGGCACAGACACATGACATAAACACACAGACACACAAATGCACACACAGACACACACATACACAAACGCACACACATGACATACACTGTACACACAGACGCATACAAATACGCACACAGACACACTAACGCGCACACACTCACACAGACACACACAGACACATGACATACACACACAGACACACTAACGCACACACACACACAAACACACACAGACACACACATGACATACACACTGACGCATACAAACACACACACACACAGATACACAGACACACACATGGACACACAAAACACATGACACACATATGACAAACACACACGCACACACACACACGTACACACACACATGGAAATACACACTAGCACACACAGACACACATGCAGACACACATGCATGAAATACACACTAGCACACACATGCACACACAGGCACACACAGACACACATGCATACACACAGATGCATACAAACACACACACACAGACACACTAACGCACACACACACACAAACGCACACACAGACGCACACATGGCATACACAGACACATACAAACACACACACACACACACTAACGCACACATGACATACACACAGACGCATACAAACACACACACACGCATACAAACACACACACACAGATACACAGACACACACATGGACACACAAAACACACGACACACACATATACAAACACACACACACATGCACACACACACACACATGGAAATACACACTAGCACACACAGACACACATGCATACACAGGCACACACGAAATACACAGACACACACACGAGACAGTCACACAAAACACTCAGACACACACATGCACCGACACACAGAGGAACATACACACATGACAGACACACACACACACACACACACGGACACACAAGCACACACAGACACACACACAAAATATATACACTCATGAAATACACAGACACACACACAGAAACACACAGACACGCAGACTTGCACACAGACTCGCACACACAAAATACATATAGACACACATGCACAGACACACACTCACAGATACACACACAATACACACAGACACACATACAGATACACACATACAGATATACAGACGCACACACAGACTCGCACATGTGCACAGACACGTGTTACACAAAGCACACACTGTTGTTCATGTGGAAAAAAACAGTAGTGCTCTCTGATAATGATGGTACACAAATTTTCTCTCACTGAATGCCTTCTCTGCACATGCATTTTTGATCTATCTATTGAACAGCTCATGAGACCATGAGACATGTCTACACATGTAGTGTCATTGGAGTGGTCCTTTATGCATACATTGTGTCCTTATAGAACTGTCCCCTGACACAAGGGACAAGTCATGCATGTAAGGTTATGCCATGGTTTGCTAACAAGCTCAAGGCTTCTGAGTGCTTGTGGAATGATGAATATTGCTATCCATTGTGTCTGTGTAAACTTACCACGGGCCCTGACCTACCGCAATCAGCAATGACATCACCAGGCAGAACCATCGCCCTTCATAAAAAACTGCGTGGTACATCCTTCTAGAAGAGGCAGCACTAGTCTCGTACCCAGACCCAGATTCCCAACAGCTGCGCCACCCGCATCTGTTGGGAATCTGGGTCTGGCTACGAGACTAAGGCAGCACACTGTACTAAATGACTACTCGTAGAAGGCACTACATACTTTGTACTTATGGTGAGGAACAGCAATCTGAGTTCATGTACACTCGTTTAATTCGCTGCATTCAATTAGTACGACACGGGACACACAACATTGTGCTGATGAAAACAGTAGGCCTGTGAGACCTGCGATGGTACCTCCCTTATCGTTGCAGATCGTGGTAGGTCAGGTAAGTTTACACAGGCATATCGATAGCAAGCTAGTAACGATATTCATTATACTGTACTCCGAAAATGCTTTTTTTACAGGTCAGACGAGCACTTGTACAGAGTGCTAAATGAGAGAAGAGTATACGTCTGCTTGCAACAATACAGAGGAAACACACAGAGATTGATGTGTGTGTGTGTGTGTGTGTGTGTGTGTGTGTGTGTGTGTGTGTGTGTGTGTGTGTGGTTGTGTATAAGAAAATATGCCATACGATAGTGTACAGGGCCATGTACGTAACAATGCAAGTGTGTGCACAAGTGGGAGCCAGCATGAGTATGTGTGAGCTGAAAGTTAATTGTGTGAGACCGAAATCGTAGCCGAGTGGGCGTGGCAGATATAAGACGATGATTTTAGCAAGATGATGGCAAATAGGAAAGCTTTATTACACGACTAGAGGATGATGTGAGTGCTTAGCAAATAGCCTTACGCGTGCGCCGTTTTGAATACTGCCGGCGACGTGGGAGGCGCAAGGTTATATTCACTTGGGGTCCGTTAATTTGGTACGATCGTCTGGAACTGAGCAGCGTTCTTCTTCTTTTAACTTTCCCGCATAAACTCACTGCCTGAGTGAGACAAAAACAGTTGGGAACGGCTAGCTTAGTTTAAGGGAGAAATGGGCGGAACAAAGAAGTTATCAAAATTTATTGTGGATTGGGAGAATGGAACACGGGTTGCATGCAAAAATGGTGCAATCGAGCGGGAAATGTGCATTAACTTTGCACAGCTGTATCTCCGTGACGGATAGAGTAAAAATTAATGAACTGAACACATCAATAGCAACAGGACCCCTGTATGTAAGTACGGAATTTGAAGCTATTTAAACTCTCCTAGCTGAAGATGTGACGGTTTTGAACCCCATGGGGTATCGGACTTCGTAGCATCAGCAAGGAACTAGTGCAAGGCCCCAAAATAAGTTTCCCCGTAGTGAAATGGTGTAGTATGAAGTGTTGAAAATAGGAAGTCGATAGCGTTAACCGTTGGGAAGTTATAGCGATTCACCCGCGATGCATTTTTATAACATTTTATAATATATCCGTGGGGCAATTTTCGCGGAAACTGTCCCATATGGATCGTTTCCGTGAAAAGGCACCTAACAAAGGTTTTTCAAGAATTCAATCTTTATAATACTCTAAAAGTCTGACATGTTCTCTACACATTACTTCTTATGCACTGAGAATCAGAGTATCACCATACCAAACCATTTCTCTATGGGAAAATATAATTTCATATCTTGCAGTATAACCGTGCCGATGTTACAAGGCATGGGGTTCAAAACCACCACATTTTCAGGTAAGAGCGTTCTGATTGCTTCAAATTTGGAATGTGGTAGAGGAGTCCTATCGTTATTGAATTGTTCTGTTCGTTAATTTTAATACAGCAGTGCAAATTTCCCCATGCCATTAATTTTGGGCAACCCATGTTCCACTCTCCCATAATCACTTCTTTGTTTCACCCATTCTCCACCTTAAACTAAGTTATAGCCGTTCACTTTTTTTTTTTTGTTTTTGTCTGAGGGTCAAAGAGGATGAGTTATCACTTCGTATGACGAGTGTATCAAACTAACAGATCCAATTAAGTGAATGGTTGTTGGCACCTCCCACATCATGGAAGGCAATAGACAATAGGCATCACGACTAGCATAAGGATTTTTCCTACTCACTCGCATCACCCTTCAGTACCCATCCTTCCCTAGTAGTGTATTATAAAGCTTTCCACATTTAACATACACTAGCTAAACTTTATTTTCTGCCTTGCCTACTCGGCTACATTGCAGGGATGCTATATCCCATGCAGTTTTCAGCTTACATAGCACGTGATAATGCACTACGCACTTGCATTGTTACCTACCACACACCCACCTACTGTACACTTGAACACATAAACAAACCTATACCACACACACACACACACACACACACACACACACACACACACACACACACACACACACACACACACACACACACACACACACACACACACACACACACACACACACACACACACACACCACACACACACACACACACACACACCACACACACACACACACACACACACACACACACACACACTGTCAGAGAACCCAGCCAGTGTGGAAACAATACATGTAGGTGTTGATAAGTGTCACAGAACCAGTTTAAGAACCGGTATTTCTTAGACCCTTACAAAAACCTTCAGTTCAGTGTTGGTGCTCATGTTCGTGTTCGAGTTCTTATGCACTGTGGTCATATTATTTGTGGTGGTTACTGCGTCGGTACGCTAGCACGGTACAACAGTCCTCTACACACACACACACACACACTGTCTGTTCCTCTCTATTCTGTTGAACAGCTCATGAGGCCACTGATCCTGTTTTCAATTTCTGTATCTCTCAGTGTAAGTCTTTTTCTTTGAGTCGAGCCATATAAGACTGTCTTTTTTATTTGGTCTAGGCAGTGTGGCATAATCAAATGAATATGAATATTAATACTATATAGTTAGGTTTGTGTAAAAATATATTCATCACCATAGCCCATAATTTTAGGAACATCACTCTTCGAACAAACAAGGGGTACAATAACCTCTTACCAGCTGCATAGTACAATACATCCTTTTCCTCAAGAGCAACACAGTGTTGCATTTCAAACTTAGGGTGAGTGTATAGGGTATTGCAATGGCTGGACATCAAGCACATTAAGTGGATATGTAGTTTGTACTTTTGTGAGACATTTAATTCCCCTTCATACAACAGTAGATACAATTGCACATTGACAAGCAACATTGGGCTAAAGGAAAACAATTTACATATTATACAGTGATGAATTTTACTGCACCTACGCAATCAGTGGAGATTGTGGTAGGTCAGAGCCCTGGTAAGTTTACACAGATATAAAGAATGAAGTGAGTTACAATTTCATTATCCAGCTCTATAAACACCTCTACTAATTCAACCCTGGCATACCCTTCTAGGAAGGTCAATTAATGCATTGAGCACTTGTGCAGAGTGCTAGACGAGTGTACCAAGGGAAGAGTATTGCAGCTAAGTAATTTGGTTGACACTACATCTACATCTAGTTGTTAGAAACAAGAGACGGAATTCACTGCAAGTGAACAAAAGCCGAACAGGCGAGCCATAAAGAACGATGAGAATTTTAGATAGCTTTAAAGAAATATGACACAACTTCTCAGAGAAAGGTGTTGTGAGTATTTTAAACAATAGATATACAGCTATATCCACATATTTGCCATACAATTTTTGATGCTGAAAATCAATTTCTGGTAGCCTAAATGGTGTATATGGGATCGTTTCTGTAAAAAGGGGCATATTTCACGATTTCAATTTTTCTGATATTCTAGAAGTCGGAAATGTTCTCTAAACGATTCGTACGCACTGAGAATTTGTCATGAGTTGTAAAACACTGAATCTTTAATTAGCCATATATTTCAACACCAGGTCACCATTTCTATTGTGTGTCACTATAGAAACGTTATAATGTACAGTGTATGCCCTAGTTGTCTTCGCAGAACACTCCCATATACATTGTGATGGCATATTATTCTGAATACATGTATTTATCTGTGTATAAGAACTAGTTTGTGTACCTTCAGAACAACAATTAAGATTAGCTGCTGAAAATCATCAAGCTGCTCTGAGTGTAACAAGAGGGAAAAATAACAAATCAAACATATATAGGATTCAAATACCTACCAACATCTTGCTCATCCTGGGAAGCAAGCCTTTCTTCAGGTCATTGTCATAAATATACTCTTGTACAAAAGTTGAGAGATTGCTTTGAACCTCCACAGCCACATCGTAGCCATTATCGGTCTTCTCTGGTAATGCAAACAACATTGGAACATTTATCTTCAAAAGGTCCAAGATGAAGTCACGAGGTCGTTGATCTGTGACATACTGTGCTCCAACTTGTTTAATAAACTCAAGAAGAAAGTGATGGTTGTTAGCCCCTGAATGCCTGCAATGTGTGTCAGTTACAGTGTAATGGTAATGTGAGACAATATAAAAGCCTAGGCATTCTGCTGGCAATTCAGAAAGCCATTTGAAAAAATTGATTTTAGCTATCCAAAATAATCCAACATGATTGATTGGAATTTAAACAGTATTTGAAATAACTGATTTTCAATGCCAAAGGTCACGTTACGCACTACCTTACCTATCAGTGACTTCAGATATGAATCCATTCCAAAATTTGTCGCATATCTTTATTCCTGGTGTTATCTTGTAGGCAGAGAGGTAGTCCTCTGCAAACTGTAACATATGATTTAAAGTAACTGTATTACATGCACGTAAATGCCACACGCGATATTCTATTTGCATGCTGATCAATGGACTTGCATTCACCATACCTGATATGCCAAATTATTATTTAAGACAGAGGATTGTATATATTCCATTAGTGAATTGCACAATTTTAGCGGAGTTGAGTGCCCAGTTCGGTGTTGCCATTTAATAAAATGCACAAACAATAAGGATGAAAAAGAACTTCAAATGTTCATCCAAAGTAATGTACCATTGTCACATTAGAATTCCTATCACGTTGACTTGTCGATTTGCACAAGAAGGGTTGAAGTCACATTAAAACAGTTAATGTTACATTCACAGGTAATAGGTATTAACAACACTTATACCTACTGAAGTATCATTCGTAAAAATCAATGGATGTCTCAGTTTTCAAAGATTTATGTGTGGAATATATAAGACAACCTGCAAGATGCTTGCTATCAAAATTTTTTTGCGTCGACCAGACTCACTGTACACCATTTTGTATTTTTTTGCATCATTCTATCCTACATCGAAATCACTTCCCGACGAAGAACAGTATTTATTTACTTGATTTCTTATTTATTTCCTCAACCAGGAGTCTGTGTGCACTGTCCTTGTTCACACACTAATTTAATGGAACTATTGTGGGTTCTTTACAGAGAGCCCCATTTTTTGCGTTAGCTGTTGGCAATGGTACTTCAAACATGGGTCAATTTCACCAACTGGGAATATGTTTTGGAAATATTTTTTCCATTCAGTAAAATATATTTTGCTACATCAATGCATGCCATGCTGTTTATCATATCATTTTTAGATTTTATAATTCCATTATTACAATGAAGCTGCCTGCATTTTAATGTACGTGAAAAGACATCTATGAAGTCAAATGCTACAATTTTCATCTTCATACAATGTTCATAACACTCTAAGTGAAGGAGCAAAAAAGATGAATTGTCAACCATTTGTTCGTAGAAATTAGCAATCTTAAACATAACGAACGCTGTATATTTCTGCTACATGCATGTCTTTGATAGAGCACATGTCAACTGGCGTGTGGAGCAATGGATAGTTATCTACATGAAATGTAAGACCATCTACCATGGGTCTTAATAAGAATGCTGTTCACCAATAACTTCAAAATGAATCAGCATATGATCTTCACGATTCAACGGGCATTTATTGCACTATGCGACAAGTGAGCTGCTCATGTATATTGAATTTGCCTGGAGAGTGAGTTGCATATGATTTTGGTTTCTTGGATCAAATAGTACTGTATGCGCATGCAGATCATTTACAATCAATAGTAAGGATCATTTATCACATGAGAAGTACTGGCTACTTTGTTATGAAAGTTGCAGATGTTACAAATTGTTGCATAAAAAATACCATGTTCAATTTATTGTGTGTGTGACATACAGGTGATAGATGTCCTCCTGAAAACACCTCAGGTGTGGCAGCAGGGCACATAAAGAGGACCAGTTAGGTGTCTATGGAACTAACATCCGATTATGCCCTGCACACATCCTGAGCAATATCATTATTGAATGCAATTCAACAAAATAACCAAGGCAGGCAATAATGAATGAGTCTCTGGGAACTAGTAGTGTACCTTTTGATGCTACCTTAATCTGTACATGGGTTTTTGTTCCCCTTTTCCAATCTTATAGTGAATATGGTCACACCATATTTTGCTGGGTATTTACAGCCCATTTTGACAGAATCATTCAAGGCAAGGTTGAGAATTTGAACAATTACTTTCAATTCTTTATCTCGTCAAATTTACAATTATTGAAATTTGAAAACCTGGTATGAAACCCAAAGCAAGCCAGAAATGGCATCAGCCTTTTAAAAATAACTGCTGAGCCACACCCATTATATATGTTGTGCATTACGTGAGAAGGGTGTAGTCTGAATACCGTAAAAATAAAGTTAAATATGAATTTGAATTATTAAAAATAGTCTGGCATAATTATAGTTACGAATTTATTTAATGAATAATCATTCATAAACTCATATTCATTGTTATATGAATTGTGTCTGATATTTTCAAAAGGAAACAGCAATGACATAAGATGGAGATTGAGGAAGAATGAACTACAGTACTGATGATAATAAAATCTGTTGAGGAAGAAGCGTGTGACGAAGATTGATTAGACTAGGCAGAATCTCAGCTTTCTGACGACCTCACTAATTATTTATAATACAAGACAAATTTCGGTCGATATTAACAAAACTCGTAAATTTGACATTTACACTCTAACCTTGTTTGCTTCCTTACACCATCATTGCCATGCCCAATCCTACATGTCAGTGGCGGATCCAGGGGGGGGGGTTGGGGGGGTTGCAACCCCCCCTTTCAGACCCGTAATGAATAATATTAACATTCACTAATAGGAAATTCGGAACAAAAGAGAAAGATTCCTAAAGGCGCTTCCACACTAGCAAGGCTAAAAGGCTAACCGAATCGATCCGCCTTGCATTGCACATTAATTTTTATTAATAATCATGCACGTGCACATGTAGTTATTAACCATAGATTGATCAATCTTTAATTTCTTACGTAAGCGCATGGTGCTTACTTGCGTAAGCAAGGTTTACAAGTGTATTCTTTGTATAAAATAACAAGCAACATAGCTTCTGTACTGATGCTAAACAAAAAGTAACGGCGTGCACGTGCCTCGTGTAACGGACCCGCGATTTTGTCTTGTCTTGAACACAAGCTTTCGTGGCATTTCTGTCAGTGCAGAAGGTTATACAATCTACTCTACGTGATTGAAAACGATCACTCAATAAACTACAGTATCACACTGCACTGTAAGGACAAAACGGGACATTTATAAAAACTCTTACTCAAGTATGCATGCAGTTTTCTTACTTTAAAAAGTAAGCATTGATCAATCTATATGATTAAACATGAAAATGATCCTACGAGAGATCGAGGCACCGTATACATGTAAATGGTCATGGAGAGCGCTTGCTAGATATCGCCGAAGTAGTTAATCAATGAGAAGGATCAAAACATATGCAACATCTTTTGGCTTTGATTTCCATGCATGCGTGCACTATAAAGAAAGAGTACCTGTGGATGAAATCTGCATGCGAGCACATCCCAGAAAACTGTTTCAAGCATCTGATTGTAGTATACATAGATCCAGCAATTCTTATAATCGTACATGTAAATTTCTGAATTATTTGATTCATGAAAAAAATATACAGTTTCCGTTTTTGCACGCAGTTTTATGTAGTGTTTTGAGCATGATATAATAAAAAAGCGTTGGCGTCTGGGGCTCCGCCCCAGACCCCGCTGGGGGAGCTTACAGCGCTCCCTCAGGCCCCCTAGCTGGGCGGGCGGGGTTACCCCTCCCGCATCCGCCCCCCTTTTATTAATCACTATTAATTAACAACCCCCCCTTTTCTGAAATCCTGGATCCGCCCCTGCATGTACATCCAAATTTCTCAAGGAGACTTTTTATTGTCTTGTACAATACAGTCTTAAATTGCATAACATTTCATTTAGTGACTGGTTTCTTTTGATGTGCATATTGAAGACAGAGGCCCTGCCCTCCCCTACTAAACTGTACAATCACAAACCTTATGTGGCCAGATTCGGACACCCTTGTACAATTGAGAAAATAGATGGATTGGGAACCGTGGAAATGATTGTCTTGTTCTCTCAATCACCTGCAGACAAAAACAACTTGAGCAGTGTACAAGTATATATTTGGGATTGTTTCCGCAAACAGGGACCAAGTGCATGCATTATAAAATTTCCAGTATTAGCAATAGAAATGTAACGCTTGAATAGAAATGTATGGCTAATTACAAATTCAGAGCCTTACGACTCCTCCTTAAAGAATTTGAAATCTTGAAAAAAAACATATTTGGGATTGTTTCTGCAAACAGCGACCTAGTGCATATATTATAAAATTTCCAGTATTAGCAATAGAAATGTATAGAAATGTATGGCTAATTAAAAATTCAGAGCCTTACAATTACTCCTTAAAAAAACATGTGTTAGGTCCCTTTTCGGGGAAACAATCCATTTGCACATTCATAACATACATAATTGGTCAGATGAACGTGATGTGATTCATTCATAGTCTTGCCCTTTGCAAATAACTTCATCAGATGCTCCTCTGCACCTGGTGTGGTCACATCCACCAGTTGCAGCAACAGACGTAGCCAGCATAGTCCTTCAGAACAACATAGCTCCTCCAATTTATTCTGTCTAAGTATATCACACAATTTCTCCACAAATATGATACCCTGGTGTGTATGAATAGATCATATTGATATCACAACACTACATGATGCACATACCTCCTGTATCGCTCCAGCAACCGTTCCCTCAATGCTCAGAGATTTCAGAAGGGATGGGGGATTTGTTGATATCCAATGCTCATATCTTGCCCTCAAAATAGTGACCACATAAACAATATCATCTGTGGTTGTTATGAATCCCACAATACAATCAAGATAGTTCCTATGGGTAACAAATGTAAAATATTATAAACATTGCAAAATTGTAAAGACTGACCAAAGGTATGAAAGTGGTGTAACAGAGTCTTCAACATTAGCTAGCCGAATCAGTTGTTCCGGATTTATCATGCAATTAGGAGGAATGTTCAGGGATTTGGTCAGGTTCAATCCACGTCTAAGGTCATTGACGACCTCTGGAGTTAACTTCAACAGCGTCCTCATCTAAAATCAGTGGCCATTACTGATTGTTGAAGGATGCGTATCAACAAACCTGCACCAAGTGTCTATTCCATATATCAGCCACACTCCTGGTCTCTGCACCAGCCTTCGAGTGGCATTTTAGAGCAACACTGACTATCAAAGACAAACAGATACATTAACTACTGCAGCCACTCAGAGAGCTAACAACATACCCCAGATCATCTTCTTGTATACAGGCGATTCACCTTCAGTCTCCGACTTTTTCAACTTTGATGACATGATAGACAATTCCAAACATGCACTCTCTAGCACATGGAATACATTAGGATTGCAATCCTGCTGTTCCAACATAATAGGGAAGTTTTCACTGTGGAAGGATAGGATATACTCTCCTAAAACATTGCTGTACAAAGTAGGAATGTCACATAATGATTCATTTTTTCCACTGTAAGGCTATAAACTTAATCAGTAGTTCGATTGATGTATTTGTTTGCACACTCATATTTCCCCTTCTCCCCCCCCCCCCCCCCAATCAAAATTGCTCCTTCTCAATGCCAAATCTTTTGTTTTGCTAAATGTTATAGACTCAGACACTTGTTTTGTTTGCACTTCAAGCTCAAGCACACATATATTAACTGATTAGTACATGTACTGTGTATCTAACACTTCAAGGTATTAAGCATGTCATACAGTAGTGGTCAAATTAAACATCACGCATCGTCTTAGTGCTACAATCTGGCGATGATGCAGAACGATCTAAAAAGACTATCCAAAACTATTCAACAAACGAAACCTATATCAGCACCTAAAAAGTGTTAACTAGCAGATGGGACTTAGTCTTCGTCTTTGCAGCATGATACAGACAGTACGCGCTTTTAGAAAAGTAGAATCTGTACATGTGCCTTGGCTTAGGCTTTGGAGCGTCTCCGATTTGCCGGCAGCAAAATCGTCTGTGGCTCTTCATTTGGATACTACACTCATCAGTCCACAAAACGTCTTCAAAATTGCATCCATTAAATTCGCCTTGGCCCACTACCGCCGCTTCTGTTTATTAACATTGTGTACGAGCTGGCAGTATGCGCTACAGCGAAATGTCAATCCAAGAGATCTCCTGCAACGAAGAACAGTGCAAAGACTTATCTTATAGCCACATGACTATAACAGCCGGTGGAGTTGGTGCGCAGTTGTGCCTTAATTTCTGCAATCACCTTGGGCAAACGCCCTGAGCCCCGCTTTCTAGCGATGCTGTGGGTTTCCGCGTACCCCTTCAAAAACAAAATACGTTTTCGCAAGTACACGATAGATTTTCGGCCTTCAGGAGGTTACATATTGTAGGAGCTTTGTAGTCTTTGCGAGCAAGACATAAT
Organism: Ephydatia muelleri; assembly: GCA_013339895.1. Classification (NCBI taxonomy): domain Eukaryota; kingdom Metazoa; phylum Porifera; class Demospongiae; order Spongillida; family Spongillidae; genus Ephydatia; species Ephydatia muelleri. Next base: position 2,386,426 of record JABACO010000014.1, read on the forward strand.
ATGCGAAGCTTCAAATAGACATCTTTATCAACTGAAGCACGTGTGTAATAGCTAAAAACTAACCTAAAACGATGACTTGCAATGTGCTAAATAGTCAGCGTTTAAACGATGCAGAGCCAAACGAGCCTACAAACGAAGCCATATATTCATCGCATGGTTTTACCACTAAGACGAGATTTGTGATGTTTAATTTGACTGCTACTGTACACAGGTTGAATGACTTGGGCAACAACTGGGAGACAAGGGCAGAAGTATCCCACAGGGCCTTTCCCAACCCCCAGCTGTGTGGGCACCACACTGACCACAAATCAGGTGACCTGTGTATAAAGCCAGGACATTGGTGCAGGCTTGGCTAGTCAGGTTTGTTGAGACAAGCCCACAGAGCCCCCAAGTTAACCCCCATATATATACCTTACAGTCCCAGGATAGTGAAAACTGGTTAGATTCTGTGTCATCGTTTGGGCCAAACATAAGATGATACTACATAGGTGAATGCAGTGTGTGCGAACAACTGTGTAGTTAGCCTTTGCCATCTGAGCAGCAGCAGAGGGATGGGCCAGATCATAGTGTACGTAGGAGCAGAAGGCAACGGCCAAGTTCCATGACTGTGGAGGACCGTAGACCAGCCTTAGCAGCAGTCATGGCAGCTCCAATCCTGAAGCTGTGCGTCTTGCATGAAGTTGATCAGTTGAGCCAAGTGACTTAAGGTGAAGATGAAGCATCGCTCGAACCTCGTTTGCAGTTAAGAGGAGTCCAGGCATAAAGGCAAGGAGTCCTGTAGCTCTTCAGGTATTGTTGCAGTGCATTTATTGGACAACAGGAATCCTCACTGCACTCCATGGTGATGACCGAGCCCTTTCCCAATTGGTCCGTTTTTGAGCGCCTTAGTAGCTGGTTTCCGACAAACTGGAGATCTCTTGTCAAGAATCAGTGTGATGTACAACTAAAGAATGCAGGGGCAGTGAACTGGCTAACACAAAGAAACTGATGGAGACATGGCTGCCCTAAGCATGAGCCTGTCCTGTGAGGTGATGTTGAGTCACAGTCCAGCTGTTCCATCAGGTCTGAGAGTATCTGAGGAGTGATTGGGAGTCTGGGGGGAATACACCAGAATTGTGCCTGCTTCCGTCTGATGCCACGTATGACCAGCATAGGGATGGGGTTACTACATCGTGTTAACAAGCATCCAATGCCTGTTGAGCAGCACCAGGCACTGGAGTTGCATGCCATATACATGTACATACCCAGAAGCTAACCACCCAATAGGCTAACAACACAGGGCGCAGTGTGAGGCTGAGGCTATTGAAACAATTGAAATGTGATGTGGTCAAGCGATGTAATAGGACAATTACTAGTGCTTATTAAGACCTGTTTAGAACTCGAAACAGTACAACGTACGTATGTGTGTGTGCTTGCAGTGTGTGTGTGTATTTGTATGCGTGTGTGTATGTGTGTGTGCATGTGTGTGTATGTGTGTGTATGTGTGTGTATGTGTGTGTGTATGTGTGTGTATGTGTGTGTGTATGTGTGTGAATGTGTGTGTGTGTGTGTACTCGCTATGGGCCTTTTTTCTCAAACCATAAGTAACAGTTCGAGATAAGTTGGGATGGAATTTAATCAATATTTTGGGGACAGAAGTGATGATGATGATCAAAGAGAGTATAATGATTAAACTGTTAATATAAATGGTTGTTTAATTGTACATTTATTTGTTGATAGATCATTCGGTCTATTGCATGAACAGGACTGATCATTTCTGGGGCCATCAAATAATATAGTTTTCCATTACTCATCATCGTACATATTTCTTTCTACACCTATGCCTTTATTGGTGAAAACACAAAGAGTCTATCTCCCTTGAACTTGTGCAACATAATTTTACCTAAGCTGTGGCACAAGTATATTGGTCTTACCATATACAACACAGCAGCAAAAACTTGGCGGTGTCTTATTCCTCTGTAAGGACACATGATTGCTAAAAATGCATTTGGATGGCTAACATCATGTAGGTCATGGACAGAGCTATCAGGACATGCTCCAAGATATGGATGGCTTTGGCTAACTATGAGAACAGTTATGCCTGATTTCAGGCTCTGGTGTTGATGAGAATAATAATATGAATAGCTATAGGCTCATTCTGATTTCCCAAGCAGCTGAAACACAAGAAAAATAGTAACGTTGCATATGTGATGATTAGCAATAGTCTGTGAAAATGACATAATATCAATAGGCAAGTATTTTCTTTGAATCAGCCCTATGAGGATTTCCTTTTTTTATTTTGGTCTTGGCTAATCAAATTAATATAAATATTTTTACTACTTGCTTAGTTAGGTTTCTGTAAACTTACCACAGGCCCTGAACTACCACAATTTGCACTGGTAGATATGATATTCATCTCCATAGCCCATTCTCAAATCACCCTTCCATAGCGGGCTACAATACCTTCTTACCAACATTCATTTACATGTACATGTATGCTTTGTGAAAACAGCATGAGAACTAAGAACCCAAAGTCACCACAAGTGGTACAAAGGCCATGCAATAACAGGATCAGAGTGAAGATGAGAAGATGAGAAGATTAGCAAGGGTTACTGCAAAAGGGACAGCTTCCTGCAGCAAAGGGTGCATGATGTGGATGCACAAGAATGGCTCAAGCATGTGGCATTGTATATCGTGTGGCATTGTATATTGTTCTGTGTGTGTGTGTGAGAGAGAGAGAGAGAGAGAGAGAGTGTGTGTGTGTGTGTGTGTGTGGTGTGTGTGTGGTGTGTGTGTGTGTACGTGTGTGTGTGTGTACGTGTGTGTAGATGTGTGTTAGAGGACCAATCCTATCAGGACAAACACGATGTATGTACATTGTATGGAATACTACATGCAGGCTACATGGGCATGTATATGTGCAGTCAAAGGAGGATCTACAGAGAACCAGTCATATGGGAACTCCACATGCACGGAGAGTTGTCAAAGGATTATCGTTTTTACACGATGTGTGCATATGCATAAGAGTGTGAGAGTCACTGTGAGGGCATGCTCACATATTCTGTGTGAGCTGTAAGCAGTGACCAAACTCTTTGCAAGAGCTGAGTGAGCGTAAAATTAAGTGCAGTTTAGAAAGGGTTATGCCAAATGGGAAAGGGTGATGTAAGTACATGGGGAATTAAAAAGCCTTCAGCGTGTCATGTTGCATAGTGTTATTCTTTGCAACACACATAACTGCGTGTGTATGTGTGTGTGTGTGCAAATGTATGTATAATGTGCTTGATCCTGTATGGGACACAATGAAGTCACTGAGAGTACACAAGTCCAGTCTTCCATGTGAGTGTGTGGGTGTGGGTGTGTATGTGTGTGCAAGTGTACAGTAGGTGGGTGTGTGGCAGGTAACAATGTGCTATTTGAGCTGAAAACTGTGAGATATAGCATCCCTGCAGTGTAGCCGAGTAGGCATGGTAGGAATGACATTTAGTAAGCATACGTCAAATGTGGGAAAGCTTTATAATATTTACATTACAAGGGAAGGGTGGTACAACAGGGTGATGTGAGTGAGTAGGAAACAAATCCTTACGCACATCGCGATGCGTACTGCCTCCTGTAACGTGTGAGGTGGCAACGACCATTCACTTGGATCCATGAGTTCGGTACAATCGTCATTCAAAGTAATGAGTCATTTTCTTTGACTCTTATAGATTCATACAAGGAAAAAAAAAACAGTTGTGGACAGCCATAGGTTAGTTTAAGGCAGAGAACTTGTGGAAAATGGGTGGAATAAGGAAGTGATAAATATTCATGGTGGATTGGGAGAATGGAACTTGGGTAGCTTGCAATTAATGGCATGAATCGAGCGGTAAAGGTGCATTAAGTTTGCACACTTGTATCTTTGTAACGGATAGAGTGAAAATTAGCAAAAAGAACAATTCAATAGCAACAAGATCCCTCTCCCTACATTACTAGAAGCGATCTGAACACTCCTATCTGAAGATGTGGTCGTAATGAACGCCATGAAGTGTCAGACCTTGTAACATCGATACAGATACACTGAAAGATACCAAATTAAGCATTTCCATAGAGAAAGGGTCTGGTACAAAGTGGTGAAAATATGATGTTAATGGTACAGAAGTTAAAGTGATTCAACCGTAAGGCATTTTTATAACTATTATATATAAACGATGCGCAATCTTCTCACGAACTGTCCCATTTATAAACACCTAACTTAAGAAACATGTTAAGTAGCATAGCAAACACTTATAACAAAAGGTAACTACATTTGCCTAATAAAAGGAATAACTTACGACTTTGTAAGTATACCTAAGGTTAAAATAATAATGTGAGTCATTGTGGTTTTATCCATACCCTTGGAATGCATTGAAATTAAGCACGATTAAACAGGTTGATTCGGTCGGCTAATGCACTGGCTTTGGACACTTGTGCAGTGGGAGCACATCAGGCGATAGCTACATGTGAGGGAGGCTAGGAGTGTGAAAGGCAACTAGGCAGTATTTGTACAACTCTGAACCAGACCATTTTGGTCCTCTTACTTTTAATCAATACCGTTGATCCTTATTTCTGATGTAATACTCTATAACAATATTCAATTGTCTGTCTGTTAAAATTGTGTCTGTTCTATTACCCCTCATGCTTTTACTTTTCCAATTTATTTATTAGAACAAGCCAGACCAGTGTCTAAGTACATAATGCTATAGTGCAAAGTTGCAAAATTAACCCCAATTCTAACTCAATAACAGTTAAACATTCAAACCTCCGGAGAAAAGCATCCAATGTTGTAGATAGCTTGTGTGTGTCCAGTGTCTCCATCTTGTCCATAATGGTAGCAACGAATTGTGGTGCATTGTCACCCTTATAGATTGTTTTTTTATTTCTACAAATAAAACAGTTAACATTTAAGCTCATTAGAAGCTCTTAAAGACATACAGTTTTATCCTGTATGCAAGGATGATGTAGAAGGGAAAATCCTTTTCAAACACATCATCACTTTCCTTGAGAAATTTAACAATCCACTTCAGAAGTTTGCCATGGCTTCCATTAGGGTTACCCTGAGACAACGAAACGAAATTGCTGCATACATTGCCAACTGACAGACATCAACTTACTGCCTTCTCATAGTGTTGGAAAGTGGCCATAACCATTGTAAATATTCCATTATGTTCAGACACTATAACAGGTGTGCCATCACGGTTCAACATCAGCTTCATGACCTCTGCACTGAAGTTATCCTTATCGCCCAATTTCCATATTGGACCTGTATAACCCATAGCTAATCAGCAGTGGCAGGTAGTACACTACAAACCTTCTTTATCCTTTTTTTCTAGCACAGGCGTTATCGGACCTATTTGGAAAGTTCATTATCGGCGAGAAAATGCCAGCAACAGAAAGCATACGTGACCGACAGTTAAATATATTTAGGCTCATAAATTGAGCACATTAATGAAGCAGTTGCGATTACCGTCAAATGTTTTCAGCAGTACCAGTGTACCAGATTTTTCAGGGCTCTCTTCAGATTTAGATTCCGATTGCTTCGACGGTAAAGTCGAATTTACACATTTATCTTCAGCCATATTTGTTCTCGTGGTCCTGACTCGTGCCCAGATTTAAGTACGCTGCACGCGGCCGGGGAAAAAAGTTTCGCGCATTAACGAGTTCCGGGATAAAGATGCCTGCCTGGCAGATAGCCTCCCCGAAAACGACCTATTTGAACGGCAAAAGATGCCATTACTTATACATACCTTTTTCTTATAAAACGCATCGTCTCCTGAATTAAAGATCGATCGCCTTTTTTTTTTGTGTCCAAACACTCAATTATTTGTAGGTTTACGCTCCAGGCAAAGGTCTTTTAGAAGAGCTGATAAAGCACACGCGTGCATTATTATTATTATATTTTGTCGAGGTGGGAACCTTCGTCGTCTCTAGTCATTACATTTTAAGGACTGTGAACACATGACACTCGTTGCAAGCGAACCGGCAAAATAGGTGTGCATTGAGAGTGCATGGGTGCATTTGTACTGGCCGTAGTCAGTCACCATTTTTTTTTTGGGGGGGGGGGGGGGGGGGGGGTGGGGGGGAGGGGTAATAATCATGCATCGCCAGTTATGTATGGTACAACAACCACGCAATTGAACGTTGTAAATATAAGGGCAGCACATGCAAGAACGAAAAACACGGCATTATATGAATGCATTATACTGGGTGGCCTCCCGCCTCAGCCACGGAGCGCTGCAAGCTCCTCCATCGGGATCTGGGCGGAGTCCAAGAAGCTTTGCAACTTTACCCTTTTGAAGTCATGAAACCCCTTTGGGCTTTGTTTGATTATTCAATTTTGAGCTTTGATTTTGATCAACTATTGTAATAGATTTATAATAGCACAACAAGCTTGGAGTACTACCATGTTAAAATCTTCTGACTGAAATCAAGTACTGATTTAGTCATTGAATGACAGTGATGCCATCAAAACTTGCCAAACACCTCCAACATATCTCTTTCATGCTTACAAATTCGTTCAAACATAATGCCATTGACAGAGCATCTGATCTTCCTTTGTGAGCGGGAAGAATCATAATGTTAGCATTTGAAACGTAAGTAACCCTACGTACACTTATAGCATTGGTGCCTGGTAGACATCAATACAAGCTTCAACTATAGTACATGTATATTTTAAAATTCATATACAAATATACGCTATAGAATACAGTATCGTATAACAATCTTTTTGCACAGTGTATCATACAGGGGCGAATGAGGAAACCACACTAAATCTATATAGTATTATTACATCTATATAAAGAAGATTGCAGAGTTGGCATATGTCTTAGTGTTAATCACTTATGGTGTACTTTCCTCATTTTTAAATAATCAATTGTACTCTATGGGTGTGTGTGCTTGGAGGCTTGGATTCAAGGTTTTTCATATGTATATTGCCCTCACGTGTGATAGTGGATCACATGATGCATTCATCAAACTTTGTCCTGTACAGGTGCCACATTGACTATAAATCCATTTCCAGTGACACCAAACGAACATTCTTCATTACACATGGATGTATATAACCCTAACCACATTTGCTGAAAACTGTCAGGAACAGTTGGGTAACTTATATAGCCTAACAATGCTGTTGATTTTTCGCCCCCTCCGGATGAATGGGTTTGTCATAAGCACTTAGTGAATGTACTACAAACATACACTGTGCACACAATATCTAGTTTTTCTATCCAGCTTCAAAAACTGTAATAGAAATCGCATCCAAAATGAAAGTAGACTTGACTAAGCAATAATGGATCAGAATTTGTGTCACTTGTACTAACCCTATATCTTGCTCCACTCAGATGACATAAAACTCTTCTTAGAATCACCTAGTTTTACTTTTTTATATATGGGATAGTTTCCGCGAAAAGGGACCTGTATAGCTAACGCATACATTATAATGATATAAATTACAAAATCTCCAGTACGCGCAATAGAAATGTAACGTTTTGCTTTGAAATGTATGGCTAATGAAACATTCAGAGCCTTACAACTCTATGACAGATACTCCGATTCTCAGTGCGTAAGAAGCAATGTGTAGAGGACAGTTCAGACTTCTAGAATATCACGATAAATGGAAAAACATGCCCTCTCGCGGAAACGATCCCACATATAGACTTGAAACTTTCTAACACATTCAGGTACCTCGTTTTGACACATCATACTTCTCTATATAGTATTTTATGTGTCCTCCTGTTAAATCCTGTGCCGTATATTGTATGATGCATGTAAAAATATGAGCACAAACCAACCTATATATGTATTTTTCATAGTAATGGAAAATGTAAGCAATGAATGATTATGAGTATTCATACGTTTATGTGCTCCAAACAGCTTTGCTCTAATGTATATAGCGGTACCAATTTGGAGGTGCACAATGGCATCACAACAATGTGGCAAGTAATGATCAAATTATTTTTGATTCAATCAACTAGTACTGCTGCTGAAAATTAATGTATCAGGCAACGAGTCATAACCAATTTAATAACGATGTTGCAATACTCGTTAAGCTAGTGACTAAATTGACAAGCTTGACTTTATGCACCTCTCCATTCCTCCACCACTTCCTACCACCTCTGCTAATAGCAGCAGTCAGCAGATGCTGGTGATTCTTTGGAGATGTGATGAATATAAATATAAATCTCCTGCATCCTCCATCACACACACACACACACAGATACACACACACACACACACACACACACAACCAACGTGATACATTCATTGTAATGTTTCAGGTTAGTGATTTGGAACAAATGCTCAGTTTAATGGTAAAGCTTGGTATTAATTAAACTTTGCAGTTGTTATGGGACAAACATAGAGGGAAAAAATCCAAATGTCCTTTTGCCATATTTCGGCATTTCACGAAATTTGACGACTTTGATTTAGTGCCATTGTACATTAGATTATGTATAAACCATTCAAGTGATGCTTCAGCAATGGGATATCAGTGATGTATGTGCATGTGGTCTCCTACACATGTGCATGTACATGTATATGGCCATGGGGCGTTAGAATAGAATGGAGGAGGCCAGATACCTATGCCCCTTTGCCTAAATAAAGCACATTGTTCCAATTTGAGGGTGCTCGTGTTGATATATGATGTTTGATTTGCTTTCTAATGAACACAATAAAAGACAAATAAGCTCAACTCAGCACAGCACAATACATCTACTTCTGAACAACCACTTTGATTCCATTTGCTGCCTACATGAATAACATACAGAGTGATAAGTAAAGAATGAGTTTAGATAGATGGTTGTAGTTCCAGGCCCCATGTACATGTACCAGGAGTAGTCTGACCAGGAACTGGAACTGACATGTGATAAATGCAACCTATATCCACAAATAGTTTGGTCCACCCACACATTACACGTACATGTAGTTTATATATTTCTCTGATTCCACTCACAAAATCCATATTGTTATAACATTTGAACAACCACAGTCCATATTAATTAAGAGGATGATGAACATAAATGTATTGTTAAACACGTAAGCATGCAGTTATGTTGACTCATTCATGTGAACATAATTCTTGATTGAATCTAAATCACTAAGAGATACTATTATCTTTGTTTCATTCATTGCTGGGACTTGCACATCATCAATGCTGTTTCTTAACACAGACAAATCTAAGTTGTAATCTATAAAGTTTGCTGTCTGAGTGATTTGGTTTCTGGACTGTTACAATCATTTTTTCATAGGCATCTATTTGTTCTTTCATGTCCATGTCACGAAGATGTTCTGTTTTTTCCTTCTGTTGTCTCATGTCATCAAGCTCCTGTTCCTCTGTTGTCTCAAGTCACAAAGCTCTTGTTCCTTCTGTTGCCACATGTCATACAGTTGTTGCAATGTTTGTTCCTTCATGACACTAAGCTCTTGTTCCTTCTGTTGCGTCATGTCATTAAGCTGTTGTACTGCTTGTTCTTTCTGTTGCCTCATGTCCCAAAGCTCTTGTTCCTTCTGTTGCCTCATGTAATACAGTTGTTGTAATGCTTGTTCAGCATGTAAATGAAAGTTGAGACAGTTGGCCATTTATCCATTCACAATGTGTAGTAGGAAAAAATATTTAACACAGCAAGTCATCATTGTTTGGCCGACTGCACAACTGGTTTACTTAGTGGTAGCTTTGGTAACCCAAATACTCTGATGTACACTGTGAAAGAGTCCAACTGGTATTTAACATTGTGGTGTATACACCAAAATGATGTAGATGTATATAAGGTGCCAAGATGACGTACTTTTATCAGAAATCTTATGATTGTGACAATTGCTAGATCTATCGGAAGTTTCGTTAGAAACTTCCATAGAGGATTTGACCCCGGCTATGAATTATCTCTGCCTGTACAAGCTTACATGTGTATGTACGAGTCATCAGTAAAATTGCGTGTAATAAGAACAGCTTAAGAAGAACTACACCTGTGGGATAGAGGAAGCTATATCTGTTTTCGCATGTGTGATTGGAGTTTTGAAATACAGAGATTTGACCGTCGCGTACAGTATAGCGCGCTGTATTACATGTATGGCCGACACGACGATCGTAAAGAACCCGATTCTAATTAGGAGGAAGAAAACTGATCCATCTGCCAACTCCCCCAGTTTTCCCACATTCTCACAATTTCCCCACAGTCTCTAAAATGGCACTAAAGTATCTGGCTATTCCAGCATCAGGTACATGCACCATCAGAGCGAACTAAACTAATACTTGAACGCAAATGATGGAGAATGGACTCTGCCCGGCTAGAAAGAGTTTTGCTGTTACGTTGTGTTTAAACTTTAAACATATACCCTTCCTAGGTGGACAATTAACAAGGGGTCTATTCAAAACATGTAGCATGTGGTTTATGTAACTGGCAGTATTTCAGACAGCACTGAAGTGGTGGTTAGGGCTTGATACAGCTGAGGGTTCTATTTGTGCACTCTGCCCAGATAAAATGTTGGATCCCCTAGGGCATCATGCCACTACTTGTAAACGTGGTGGGGATGTAGTTTTCCGCCACAACAAGTTGCGGGACATATTGGCAGAAACATGTAGGCGAGCCCACTTAAGTGTTCAAGTAGAAGCTGGCTGCAACCTTACACCAGATCACAGCCACTCTCGTCCTGCAGATGTCCTCATTTCCAACTGGGTTCTGGGGAAAACGGCTGCCTGCGACATATCAGTTACCTCTCCGCTGAACTCAAACATTATGTCTGAAGCAGGAGTAACTGCTGGAGCAGCTGCGCAAGCCACTGAGCTCAGAAAGCATGAGGCCAACGATGTGAAGTGCAGCGAGTTAGGTTGGTTATGTATCCCTCTTGTGGTTGAGTCATATGGTGCATGGGGGAAAGAGGCTATGGAGTCATTTTCGGGTCTAGCCTCTCGCCTAGCCATAACATCATCAAGGCCTAAATCTGCTGTTCTATCAGAGCTGTATGGCCGGCTCAATCTGAACCTAGTAAGGGCTAATGTGAGGGCTATAATGTCCCGATATTGCCCTCTAAATTCTTTCTGAGGTGTTATTTAGCTTTGGTCATGTTCTTGTGTATTTTGTTTGTCAATATTGTTGTGTAATATTGTTAATAATGTATTAATTTTAAGTACACTTTATGTTATTGTTTCTCCTTTAAAAAAAAAATAATTAATAATAATAATTATGTTTGTTATAATTGCAGTTTAATTAATAATTAACTAATCGTGACCGTCAAAGACCGGCTCATATTTTTGACGGTCAGCCGCCAAATATATGACGGCCACCGTACTTCCCGGCTCAGACGGCCAGGCATGTTGGCGGTTCACGATCACTGACGGTCAGCATAAAAAATCGGCAATTTTTGACGGCTACCGGACGGCCACGGCTGGCCGCGGCAACACTGCGCGAAAGCTATCAAGCAGAGCCAGAAAAGAAACAGACCGCTGAACGCGAGCGGTATCAAGCAGAGCCAGAAAAGAAACAGACCGCTGATCGCGAACGTTATAAAGCAGACCCAGAAAAGTAACGGTTCGCTAAAGGAAACGTTATTGGGAGAGTCCTGAATGTGCTCGCTTGGCGAAGAGAGTGCGGTACGGGAAGGCTAAGCGTAGTACCGTGCAAAACCAACGAGGCCATCGAAAAAGTACTACCGACAAAGTTATTCATGTAAATGTAGTAACCTTCTCTTACCTTAGATATTAAGCTTAGTTTGCATATGACATTAGCTGAAACGTTGCGTCAGCGTTGCCTTTTGTCAGTGTCGTTATGTAATGTTGGAAGAGACTTTAGTTCCATTCCAGACCTATGAGATGCATGCAGTTATTGTTTGAACTTTCTAGTGCAATGTGACACAATGTAGCGGTTGCTGATATCATCTGTGCATTGAATCAGAATGGCTTCAGTTTACATAGGCATGAAACTATTTTAGTGGGCAACTGTTGCATGTAAGAGAATAACTTTCAAGCCTTGGTGTATATAGTTTAGCACATACATAATGTTGCATGTACGCACTTCCTTTTTCACTGTAGCTACTCTCTGTACGAACCAAAGGATATCGTACTAAGCGAGTATAAGGGTGGCCTCGAAAAGGCTATTCTTAAGATAGCACTTTACTAGTTCAGTTAAATGATGCCTTTTGCAAGACGCACCCATGGTTAGCACAAAAGGTGTGTACCAGTTCTGCACATGCTCACATCGCAGCATATGGAGCACGTCATCACGAGAGACGAAGTAATGGAAATAGAGCGGATTTTAGAAGGCGGTGGTGATGGGGAGATGGCGAAGATGATGGCAGTGCTGGACCCCATCCAGCACCACCTTCCCCACGTCCAGCACCACCTTCCCCACGTCCAGCACCACCTTCCCCCGTCCAACACCACCTTCCCCACGTCCAGCACCACCTTCCCCACGTCCAACACCACCTTTGCCACATCCAGCACCACCTTTGCCACGTCCAGCACCACCTTTGCCACGTTCAGCACCACCTTTGCCACGTCCAGCACCACCTTCGCCACATCCAGCACCACCTTCGCCACATCCAGCACCACCTTCGCCACATCCAGCACCACCTTCGCCACATCCAACACCACCTTTGCCACATCCAGCACCACCTTCGCCACATCCAGCACACCTTTGCCACATCCAACACCACCTTCCCCACGTCCAGCACCACCTTCCCCACGTCCAGCACCACCTTCGCCATGTCCAGCACCACCTTCGCCACATCCAGCACCACCTTCGAC